>JAVKPL010011646.1:0-52627 GCA_032173675.1 Gastrolobium villosum | reverse complement strand
AGTGCAACTTGGTATGATGATGTGTGGTTTTGGTCTATCACTTGGTATATGTAGTGTCCTTGGCTCGCGTATGTATGCCGTTTGGTGGCAGCAACTTCTTGTTGAAGAATGAGTAATAAAGAACATTATTGTTATGAAAAGAGACTTGAAGAGAGCCAGATGGATAAATATGTATCAGTTTATGTATGACACTGTTGTCATCTGGGGAGCAGTGGTTTCTTTTAGGAGGATAGCTGATTTAAAAAGTTCAAAATACTTCCTAGAATTACTGTTTGATGTTTTTGTCAGAAGTGGCTGTTCTGCGGACTTTGGCATGCTCTAATCGACCAGGAGAAACCTATATATTTAGATTAAAACTTGTTTCTCTGTTGTTATATGCTGTACATGGAATCATTAAATACTGTGTGACAATTGGAAGTATATAATTGTAAACGCTGTTATCAACTTTAAATAAGCACAAACGTAACTCCTAGCCTTCAATTAGTTAAACACGTTAGTGTCATTGGATGATTTGGTTAACTGTATATACGAGCAACTCAACAGGGCAATTTTGCGGGGCACGAGTTGGCACAGGACGCAATGAAGCTCCAGGATTGGAGGTTATTTAAAGTGAACCGGGTCGTCATTTTTAGGTGGTCCCTTAGTGTAAATAAGAGGGTAAAATGGGAAAAGTGGGAAAATAATAGGGATAAAAAAAGAAAGAAAAAGTTAATGTTGTGAGAGGAAGCACCAAAAAATTTAGTAGTCCTGGAGCATATTAAATTTTTTCCCAGGATTGAATTGGATTTCCGGAACGCTCATAGTATTTAAGTAGAGTAGAGTGTGTATCATTTTAAAGGATGTAAAGTTGTGTTATTTTAAGAGAGAGAAAGAAATAGATAAAAGAGAAGATAGAGTTGATAAGAAAATAAAGGTGTGAGTCTTATCTCTCTGTGAGAGTAAAAGGATATAAGTTGTGTCATTTAAAAGGATAAATATTTTTTCCATTTAACTAAAGAAATTTTTAGTAATGCAAACTTTTGTGTTCGAAGTGATTAAAGAACCTTTTAATTAAGGGTTATATTACTCTGTCTAATTGGAGATATATTATTTTATGTTGTAAATATAATCATGTAATGGACCTTATTATTTATTAAAAAGGGGGAATAAATATAAAAATCGATGAATACGTAGAAAGTTATATTATCTAGAATAATATACCCCCTTAATTAAATATTATGTTCTATTCATAAACGCATTTCATATACGTCACACACCTACGAGATCCTTTAAAATAATTTTTCAAAAATATTATATTACTTAAAATGAAAACCATAAACAGATGTCAAGATAGCGTATAATAATGTCTTTCTGTCTAATCAAAGGTTCTTAATAAAATAAGACGCCGTATATCCCATCTAGCCTCCAAATTAACCTCAAAGCAACAAAAAAGCACGTCGAAACATTCCCTAAGCAACCAGGGTGCTGGCCGTTGTTGATTCGCTGCAAATGTCAAAAGTAATGTCGCATTAAGAACACTGGAATTACACACCGAAAAAGGCATTTATTCGGGAGTGAATTTTTTTATGAGTTAATTAATATAACCATGTTATGTTAGAAAATTATAATCATATAAAGTTGAATTAATGATGATAAAGAAAAAAAAATGAAGATGAGTAATTACAAAATTATCACTGTTAATTTTTTTTATATAAGATTTTTTTTACATAATATAATCATATTAATTAAAACATTAGCGGTTCAAATTGCTAAGGTGCGTATTAGAAAACGTGTACTATCAAGGATAGCCTATAGAAACACCAATAGCATGTACGTCAGAATAGAATCCAAGTTAAAATAATCATTACCCTTCGAACAAGTGAACAACTGCACTGATATGGAAAATGCTTTTCAACAGTAATGTGAGCAAAACTTATTTTTTCGGCCTTACTTCCATTTCATTCATGTTTCTGGTTCAGAAACAGGGGAATGATAAAAATAAAAAACAATATACAAAGGAATAACCACAAAAACCAGGTAACAAACTCATGATAATAAAGGACTAACCAAGATAATCGGCGTCCGTTTGGTTTAGTATGTGGAAAGTGGTATGGTAAAAATTTAGAATGAAAGTCACTTTACACTTATTTAGCACAATAAACACGTAAAAGGGTGGAAAATACAAAAGACTTGTTTTTCACTCGTGATTCAAAATCATCTTTAAATTGTCACATCAATTTTCCACTTTCCACTCACTCAACCAAGCACATCACAAGTTACTTTCAATTAACTTGGCCTCTGCCGAAGATGACAGAGTCTGAACTCAAAATTAAAATGGAATTCATGCAGGAAGGTGTAATCCAATCCAGGTAAAGGATGAAGCCATGAGCTGAGAACTTCTATCCAGAAAGGACTTGTATTCTATACAGATTACATTCATAAATTTTCAGCCGGGTTGTAATAGTTATTTTTTTACATAAATAGTTTCATTTATATGAAAAAAAATTAAAAAATTATTATTTATATGGAAATTCATTTTAATTGATAATAGTATCATTTTGATCCTCATGATTTTACTCAAATTAAATTTGAATCTCTTCCCAAAAAGAAATTGAACAAGTTTGAATCTCTTGATCGAAGGGGTTTGCTATATAATCTGACCTTAATTACAAAAAAAAAAAAAATGCACACAACTTGATAATAGTGTCAATTATGTCATGCTAGTGATGCAACCAAGTTATTTTAAACAGCGACCCTTTGTTTGCATTCGCTATCTCATTGGGAGCAGAAATATCAACTCGCATAGAAAAGTTAAACAAAAAATAAAAACAAATTCAGTAAGACATATTTTTGGAAGAGTATACGACGGCTAAATATATTTATTAAGATCATATAAAATAAGATGTTTTCATCGTAACGGAGCAAACTGGTATTTATATAAGTAAGATTATTATATTATGAATAATATAAGGGATGAGATTCTACCTACCTTTTTTCTATCTATCTTTATCTATCACTCTCTAATCCCATTAGATTAGAATCTCAATAAAAGAGAGAAATAATAAAGCTAGTTGAGATTCTGATCTAATAATATTGGAATAACTCATCTCTTTGACTTAATAGTGTTAGAGAGTGGTAGGTAAAGATAGACAATATATATATATATATATATAGGTAGAATAATATATATCTTACCTCTTTTTCTACCTATCTTTATCTACCACTCTTAAATATCATTATATCAGAATCTCAATAAGAAAGAAATAATAAAGATAGTTTAGATTCTGATCTAATGATGTTGAAGAGTGATAGATAAAGATAGACAGAAAAAGATGTAGGTAAAATAATATATCCTTTGAAAAAGAGGCTAAAAGTGTTACTTAAAAGCTATTCATTTTAAAAAAGGTTTATTTCAAAAAAATGAAAAAGTTATACTTACTATCATTTTAGTCTTATCACTCTTAATACTTGTTTCGTTATTTTTTGATCAATCTCAAATCAATTGTAGTTAATTTTTTCCCCTTTTATAACCGTTGATTTCAAGTTGATCCAATAGTAACTAAATAAGTAGTAAGAGTGATATAAAATGATAGTAAGTATAGAAATGTCAAAATAGGTGATGAGTATGACTCGTGGATTGACCCGCGACATGATTTAAAAATTCGTGTTTGGGTTGACCTGCAAAAAAAAATTCATGTCATGTTTGTGTTGGAAAAATGACCGACAAAAAATTTGTGTCATTTCGCATGTCAAATTCCTGTCTACCAATATTTTTTGATTATTTGTTATTATTATTATTTAATTATTTTTAATGTTTGACCTATTTTTTTAATTTTTTTGTCAATTATTATTTTGACCCCGCTTTTGTGTGTTATTTGTGTCGTGTCAACTCACAAAAAATCAATGTCGTGTGTATGTTGAAGATTTTGACATAAATAAAAATTTATGTCATGTTCGTGTTATGTATTCATGTCGTATCAACTCATTTTGACTCAAGATTTTGACATAAATAAAAATTTATGTCATGTTCGTGTTATGTATTCATGTCGTATCAACCCATTTTGACTCTCCTAAATAAGTATAAGAAAAGCTGATAGTTACAAGTTAAAAAAAATATTCTTAAAAGCTTTTAGCTTTTTTCTACATTATAAAAAAAAACTTTATTTATTATAAAAACTTGTAAAAATTTATTTCACCTAACTTCTATTTATTAAAATAAGAGAAGCTAAAAAAAACTTCCATGAGGCACTTTGATTTGATGGTTTAACAAATAAGTTGTAAAACGTGCCAAAAAGATATATAAAACACAGGATATGAAAATGAGAAAAAATCATCCAGAGACATCAGTAACTGTAAAACCTCGAAAAAGACATGCTTGTAAATGTCACTACTCTCAAGCCTACAAAAGCCATTTTCTAACGAAGTTATTCAACCCAAGAAAAACATTATAATTTAGGGTACCGTTGATTCGTTTTTCGTTTTAATTTTTCGTCAACATACTTCTACAAATAATTGCAAACATGTCACATTTTTATTTTATTTCTCAAATTTATAATAATTAATAATAAAAACAAGTTGACATTAATAATTAACAATAAAAACATATCAACAAAAAATAAAACAAATAACAAAAATAATAAAACAATCGCCCCATCAGCTTTTGAAATACCCAAACCGTTTGAGGTTTTCTCAAAACTAAACCAAACTCTTTGTTTACTTGACCCTGAGTTTGTTTACTTGACTCTGAGCAACCGAAGAACTTGATGTTCAAATAATCAAATTAAACATAACAAATAAGTCTAAAGGGCAAAACCCAGGGTGAGGGTCTATTTCCATAATTTTACCAAGTAAACATACACACCAAAAGTCATATGAATTGACCTGCATTCACAACTTCTAAACACATGCGCACACATCCAAATAAACATAGAAAAGGATTCGAACAATGGTGAACATCAGCCATGGCTTCTGAATAAAAGACAAGATGAAAAACTAATATATCCCTATTTTTAAACAGTAATTATACAGCGCCAGTCTAAAAGGGCCAAGAGTTCCAACAGGTGATCTCAGAACAGCATACAAGGGTTCCAACAAGTTGAATTAATATTAGCATAACAATAAGGACCTCGATCACCTGCATGAGCTCTCCCCTATAGACAGTTAGAACAAAAGTGGTAAATAGTTATAAAGGGCAGTGTCTGCAGAGTGCAAACAGACAAGAAACGCAGTACATAACATGACACAAACAAGCACCAAATGAGAAATTTAAGGCCACAATGCTTGATAAAACACCTGATGAGAAATTTATATTAAGAAAAACACACAAGCACACAAACAGACACACACAAGCAAAGAAGAAAAATCAATGAATGAATCATATTTCATCTTCATTCCTGTTCAATGAATAATAGAGTCACGAACAAAAGATTAGGAAGTGTCAAGATGGGTTTTAGTGTCTAGTTTTGACATTCAATATTTTTCATTCGATGTTTAAAAGTATCATACTGAAGTTAATCTTGACATGGACATTAGTTCATACTACTATTATCTTGAAGTTCGATGCTTCAGAGGTATTTATGAAATTATAACAACAGAACATAGAGGATTTAAAAATCCATAATTCACAAAAAATAACTTAGAGTATCATCCCTAGTAAATAATTATGCAAGATCCACATTGGTTATGCGTGAGACACAAAGCTCCCACTTTAAAGAGAGATTCTATTACCCAAAAGCAACTAGCATTGAGATCACACACACAATTCCACATGTAAACACTATTTCAACAAATATCACATTTGAGTCTGACCGAATCGTCTGATGAAATACATCAACCCTCATTGACATATGCTACAAATGTTTTATTTACTGCTCGCTGCCTCAGTAATAATATAGTTATACTTTCACCAAAAAAATAATATAGTTATACTTCAGGTCCAGGTCTGGCTGATAATACCTTTCAGACTTTCATTCTCATTCTTTACAGGATTGGAATTGTGTAAGCCATTTTAGCACTACCTTAAAGATATTGCAATAAGCATTATAAGCATGGAAAGAGAAATAGTTTCTTTACATTCGACCAACAATTCATAAATCCTGAAGTATATAAGGAAGCAATGTCTAAGAATTTCATGTTTAGAACCTACATAGAAGATAGAACTATTAAAGTACAAAAAAGATGACGACAATCAAACGTATATTCAAGCAACATTTATCCTTCTAATCCTTATATTCAAATGCTATAGACCACTGTTGACGTCAAACCAATCTGCTTTCTTCTATATACATAACAACTAGCACCGGTAAAAACCCACTCATTCAAACAATCAACATTCAAATGCTATTGAACTATCAATAATATATGCCATCTTTGTGAATACCGAACTCCAGAGTAATAAAATTTCCAACAAAATATTTTCTGCATTCATTTCCT
This sequence comes from Gastrolobium villosum, assembly GCA_032173675.1. Taxonomy (NCBI): domain Eukaryota; kingdom Viridiplantae; phylum Streptophyta; class Magnoliopsida; order Fabales; family Fabaceae; genus Gastrolobium; species Gastrolobium villosum. Next base: position 46,216 of record JAVKPL010011646.1, on the reverse strand, counting down.
TACCAAAAATATGTATTTCTCCCTTCCTTCAACAAGAAAAGTCAGATGCAGCTAGAAAACAAGCAGCAAAAGGGGGAAAACATCTAGAAAAGGATTCTTGAAGTTTGAAGTTCAGACATCATTCAAGCATGAGAGGAATCTCACATGCATGCAGACATTTACATATTATATGAATTTTACACGGTGTAAGATTTGATTATTCAGTAAGATTGCACCACCGTCCTCTACTTCCTAATTCCACTTCGCTGGAAATTAAAAAAAAAAAAAACAAGTTTGATACAAAAAGGAACAAACGATTAAATACATATATTTGCCCAACCACGACTTGGTCTATTTTAGCTTAGAAACAATTACAGCAGATATGAACTCCCTCAGAATCAGATCTCATCAAACAAATCAACCCAAACAAATAGGGCAAATTGAATAACCACGGTTAAAAATGTTCGAAAATAAGCATAACTTGGTTAATTGATTGTTCCACTGAAAGGAAAACGGAATGGAAGAAAAGCAAACATCACATATTAAACAGAAGTAATATCAAAACACTAGACAAAAAGAAATCATTTAAAGCGATTCCAATTGCAGGATCTCGTCTTTACTTAGCGACCATTCTGGCGATGAAATCCTCGTAACGGATCTTGCCATCGGAGCCAACATCGACTTCCCTGATCCACTCATCAAACTCGGCAGGCTCGAGCTTCTCGCCGATGCTGGTTAGGATGTGGCGAAGTTCCGACACTGAGACGAAACCGGTGGAGTCCTTGTCGAGAACCTTGAAGGCGTCGCGAAGCTGGCGATCGAAGGGTTCGGGCTTCATGTGCTTCGCCATGAGATCCAGAAATCGTGGGAAATCGAAGGGTGCGGTGAGGTTCTCTTCGGCCACGATGGCTTTCAGTTGGGCTTGGGTCGGGTTGCCTCCGAGAGACCTCATTAGGATCCCAAGCTCGGAAGGAGCGATCCGACCGTCACCGTCGGTGTCGAAGAGAGTGAAAGCTTCCTTCATGGAAGAAACTTGGTCATCGCTCAGATCCTTACCCATTTCCCTTTTTTTCTTTTCGGGTTACGACGTTCTCTACTCTCGCCTCTCGCCTATAACACAACGAAATTGAAAATGCCCCCAACTTCACTCTCTCCCCTCAGATGATGATGATGGAATAATCGCAACTCAAATGCTAATTTTTCCGTTTTAATTAAGGGTGCAGTGTTTGCCAATTTAAATGATGTTAGTTAACCGAAATAGACGTAGAAAATGAAAATGACAAGAATTAGAAGATGGGTGGTTTTTTTAATTTAACTTTTAAATAGAAAAAGATTATTTTGTATGTATATCTTTTATGTCATTTAAAATGATAAATATTTTTTTCTTTAATTAACCCAACCTTTGTAGGACGTCGTTTTTGGGCCTAGAGCTTAGCCCATCAAAATTAAAAAAGTTAAAAGTAAAATAAAATGCAGATAGGGTGGTGGTGGTGGTGATGCAGATTGGAGAAGATTTTTTGTGAGGTGAGATCACGTTCCTTCTAAAAATAGAAAAAAAATAGAGATGGAAGGAGAAAAAATCAAAAAGAAAAGGATAAAGATGGAAGAAAAATTTTCATTTATAAAAAAAGAACTACCGAATAAATGATGAATATCGAGCATGTTAAATTTGGTGCGCTGTGTAGACTCATCCTCATCAATTGTATTTTTATTTATTTTTGTACAGCATCATCAATTATTTTCTGCATGCGAGCTAAATGTATTGGGAATTGAAGTAAACATCAATTCGGGATATTGATAGATTAGGTTGGATTACACTTTCATTTGAATATGTTAGATTTATTTAAAAAATATTTTAAGATTGTTTTGATCTGTTAATTTTGTGTAGACTCAAATTATAAGTGTGATCTAATCTGTATTTAAAAAACAAAAATCTCATACTAATCTAAACACTGGTTAGCTTGTTTAAACTTATTACAAATTCAATAATTAAATAAAATAATTAAAACAATATTCTTTTATTATTTAAAATCATTAAATTAATAATTCATTTATTTTAAATAATATGATATAGTTTGACCTATAAACGTATAGGTCATATATATAAAAAATATATATGATCTGTTTTCTAAATAGATTTGTTTTGAAACATAAATCAATTCTATTTAACTATATGTAATAGGTCAAATCTAATCTAAATAGCCAAATAATAGGCCACTATAGATCGTTTGGCCTATTTACACTCTTATGCGCTCCTTCTTAGCGTCTCTTTAAGCTCTAACAATACAAGTATAACAATTAAAAAAGACAAATATAAATAATAGCACCGTAAAACACTTTACACGTATATAACATTTTTTTTCGCACTAAAGTTGGGTATTTTAAGGATATGTTTGGTTTGTAAATAGGGTGTCAAAATGGATTGACACGACACAAATCTAATATGATATGAATATGACAATAAATTTTATCCATGTCAGAATTTTCAAAACGAATACGACACAAAATTTTTGCACGTTGAGCCGACACAAATGACAAACAAATTATGGGTCACAATAATAATTGACCAAAAAAAATTTAAAAAATGGGTTAAATTTTTAAAAAAAATGACACGACATGAATTTTTTACGTGTCATTTTTTTAGCACAAATACGAGAGTAGTGACCCTATAAGGTAGTTGCCGATACCGACGCTGGCTCCATATTCCCTATTGGGACCTAAACTCCAATTTTTTTTATCTTCTCATGAGTCGACCCGCTTGTCATAACCTGTTTTGATACCTTTAATTTCTTATTTTTATTTTGATAAATACACCATTAATTTGTTTTAATTGATATATATTTCTGTTAATAATTATAAAAATATTAGTTCTTTACAATAATATTTTTTATAGGTTTTTCAAATGACAATTTAATAACTTTTAATACAAATATATCATCTGAAAATGAAATTAAATGCACATTGAATTTTATTTTCATTAAAGTGTATAAAACAAATTCTCATCCATCCAACATTTCCTCGTTTTTGTAATTTTCATTGTTATCGTATCAAATTATTTTCTAAGGATAATTGCATTAATTTCTAGTGGTTATTACATAAGAACCTTCATTTTGAGAACTATATTGCATCATTTGCTTTAGGGATATATTTTTCTTATGTTGTAGGAAAAAAATCAAATCATATTGTAGAAATAAAAGTATAAGTGAGACCCACATATAAGAGGAAAGAGAAAAAAGAGTGGTAGGACCCAATCTCTTTTTGTGTGTGTAAAAAAGTTGTTTATCTCATGTAAAATGAGATAAACATAACCATTTGTTTTAACTTTTATGTATTATTCTGTCACTATTCATACATTTTTTTAATAATTTAAAGCATCAGCTTTTCAACAACAACAAAAAAGCATCAGCTAACATTTTTTAATAACTATAATCAAATAAAAGGTGTGCTCCTTTTTATTTGAATGGCTTGAAGAATTGTGCAACAAGTTTATTGCATGTTTGGAAATAAGTTACTTTAGGAACATTTTTTTTTAAATGTTATTTCAGAAAATTATTATTAAAATTGCATGCTAGTACCTATTTAGATTAGTTTATTGTAGAATTAATATATTTTTACAGTTTTCAAATAATTTTTAAAAAATAGCTATTTCTTTAAAATAAATAGTTTCAATGGCAGCTGTCCAATGGGCCGAGTTAGAACGCTAAATCTGGCCATTTCTATGGGCTTCGCTAAACATGCATCATCATATGTTGTTGGACAATTTTGTTACGAATCTAGCTATGAACTTGGTCAGAGCATTGGGCAGTAATTTCTCGAAGCTTAAAATGCTTCTCGTGGCCAGTGGCAAGGAAACATAATTGAAATTTATCATCATCATCTTTTTACTTTTCTGTTTCACCCGAAAGGAATAAACGAAAATTCAACAGCAATTAGGCAATTTATATGGCTTTAATCCCCATTGTGTGTGATTTATGGGTTTTGTTTTTAATCCGATTATTAAAAAAAAAAACCAAAAATTAGGGTGGTGCGCTTTCAAAAATTGCAGGAATTAGAGTATGAGTCTTTGTTGAGCGTTTAAGCTCCAATTTTGACAAAGAATCACATTTTTAATATTTATTAAAATTAAAAGAATGTGCCGGGGTTGCTAAAATTGTTAAATCCGTAAGTCTTCTTAAGAAAAAAATCACAAAAAAGGGATAAAATAAAATAAAATCAATCACGGTACCACGGGTCCACGAGTCACCCGTTCTTTGCTTTTCTCGATAATAAATTAATATTCCGATCCAAGTTCTCCTTTTGAAGAGAAAAAGATTATTAACATACATGTCTTCTGATTAATTTTAAAATTATTTGTATTATTAATTAAAATTTTATATTAATTATACTAAGTATATTAGACTAACTAATTTACTAATTACCTCCACTAAATAAATCAAACAGACTTCAATATTCCTTTTTTTTTTAATTATTCCTTTTTCTTACTCTTTCATGGTTGAGTAAAACACAACAAATCCCAGATGTAGCTCAATTGGCAAGTGTGTTGAGCTCCAAAAGTCCGACTCGTGAGTTTAAAGGATTTGGAATTCGATTGCTGCGAGACGCACCTTGGGGCCAGTGTGAGATACTTTATCGTCTCACTCCCACAAAAGGAATTAATCTCATCCCGAAGAGATGGGGATACCCTTAGGTTTACTCAAAAATAAAAATAAAAATACAACGCAATTACATTTTTTTTATTGATCTTTTTCTTTGAATGTACACCATCCAGCACTTCTTTTTTCCTTTTTAAGAAGGCAACAAATTTTTTTATATAAAAAAAGTAGCACTTATAATTGAGAGTATAAAATAGATCCAGACATTGATTATATTACCATTTTCTTGAAAAAAATTTGTCGAAATGTCTTGCCGGCCAAAAAATTTGTCAAACTGCCACATCTCTAAACTTGCTACCACTACCGGCGAGTTTTGTTACCCCACGTGATACGATTTTTTAGTCCACCAAACTCATTGTCAGTGACAGGAAATTTGATGGTACAAATAGTCATTTTTTTTCTCTTCGGATTTATGATCATCCAAATTAAACTCACATTATGATATATTCTTATATGTGAATATCATACTGCATTTTGTATTTTGTATTTTGTATTTTGTGTATATAGAAGGATCGTATTATGATGCTCAAGTAAATGGGTTCGTGGTTTTCTCTTTGTAAAGTTTAAAAAAAAATGAAAAAAAAAGTGAGTTTATACTGAAAAAAATGTGTATATAGAAGGATCATATTATACTGCATTTTTTTTTAAATAAACAAAAAAAATGAATTTGAATTTTCTAAGCGTTTGGTATTTCTTCTCTCAATCATATCGAGAATGGTGGGGGGATTATGAGGGGCGCCAGCATGCTTCAATTAGAGGCATCGTTTTCATATTCTTAATGGCTACTGTCCATTTCAACAGAAACAAACAAAAATAAAGGCTCCAGCTGTGCTTTTTTCTTCTTACCATTATCAATTCTTTTAAAATTAAATAAGTTTCACCAAAAAAAAAAAAAATTAAATAAGCAAGTAATTGGTTGATGATGCACAGAACTCAGAAGTGTTTGATAAAGTTGTTGGATTGATGTGCACCAAAATGGACCATTGAAAGTGAATTAACACATGACAATAATGGGTGCCCCTTGGTTTTCATATTTTCAAACATTATACGGACCTACTCTCTTACGTTATTTAAGTTTTTTTTTTTTTTTCATTGGGTAAACGCAAATAAGTCTATGATAAAAGCTATGCCCATTAAATAGTAAGCAAACACTGGTGGATAACCGACCAAAATGCCACTGTTCATCAACTTTTTTTACCTAAATGCTACGCGAACAGTGTTATATCTCAATTTGCCACGTGGGCAAGTTCGCTTCTGACACAGGCGAACTCGGTTTGCTGACGTGTCATATTTTTAGTAAATAACAAGTATCAAATTTAAAAATAAAAATAAAAAATAAAAATGAAGTTCGCCTACCATGTAGGCGAACTTGATTAAAAAAGTGATGGAACCGAGGTCGCCTGTGTCAGAAGCGAACTCTGACACCACCAGGAAGCTGACACATCAGCATACCAAGTTCGCTACTGCTCTAGGCGAACTTGTCTCCGTGGCAGATTGGGAAATAACATTGTTCGCGTGGCATTTAGGTAAAAAAGTTGGTGAAAAGTGGCACAATGGTCACTGTTCCAACACCAATCTGGCCCCACAGATGGAGATAGAAAAATGATTAATCTATTAGTGCTTCTCCCTTATAGTTTAGCAAGGAAGATATGCCCATTGTGACATTGGTTCCCTTTCCTTATAATGAGAATAAATGAGATCTTCTAATCTCTTGAAACAATTCGTTTGTTGTTCAAATAACAGAAACACATTTTGGGAGAAAATTTTTTGTGCATCGGAAGCATCAAATCTTAAATGGTTCAAATCAATAAAAATGTGACGAATAATCAAAAGAGAGAAGAGATAAGAGAGTAAAAAAAATTACACAAGTGTTAATCTCTCAATAGAAGGAGAACATGGGGACAGGATCGCTAAAAAAATTTCCTCATTCGAGAGTGTAAGAGTTTCCAAAAAAATTATGGTTTACTCAACTTGGCAAATATATACTTGTCAAGCTTAACATGGATATCCGATATTGTCTGCTGGGAAAAAAATTTAATATTATATTTTAAATACAAAAAAAAAATATAGTAATTTGACAATTATTTACAAAAATATTGCAAGCAGATGCATATCATTTTGGGCTCGATTGGTTGTGCACCATTTTAGGCGCAACTGTCCCCTAAGGCTCCTATTGAATGAAGCACAATTGACCATATATTGCGCCCAAGTCAGTTTGTAACTCACTTTGATGTCAATTTGCACAATTCACATTGTCGAGTTCAACTATCCCTTACCAAGGTATTCATCTTTTGAGTATGATCTTGTCATCACTTGAGAAATAGGTGAAGTGAAAATAATGTATGGAATAATGATATTGAAATTTGACGTTGGTTTTGTGTCATGAGTATATATATATGTGAAAAGAAAGAATAAAATATGTACGTTTTATCCTAAAATTTTGAAAGACTCGAATCAGATAGTTTTATTTTTTGTCCAAAGGGAATTTGATCAAAAACAAATTTCAAAAAAATGATTCCTTGTGCCTGTTTGACATTTTATTTCTTGAATGATGTTATTTAATTCTTATTATTATTTTTCATTATCCAACAATAACAAAAATCATAACTCATTATTCCAATATAAGATTATATAAAGCTCATTGAACTTGTAAAATAATTAAAATAATAATAATATATAAATCAATCACAAAATTATTATATACAACACTCCAAAATATATAAATCAATCACAAAATTATTATATACAACACTCCAAAATATATAATTCAATCACAAAATCATAATATATAACACTCCAAAATATATAATTCAATCATAATTATTATAAATAACACTAAAAAAATATTTAAATCAATCGTACAATATCATAACTACACTCAGGAAATATATAAATCAATCATAAAATATTCTAAAAAGCTCTCCAAAAATATATAAATCAATCATAGATTACACTCCAAAAATACATAAATTATCATACACAAAATTTCAAGACATTCCACGTAGGAATGTTTTCTTTAAAGATTATTAAGTAAATAATATTTTAATATTATCATATTAATCTTTACCATTGGCATGATAATATTTTTCTTATAAATAGAAGCTAGATGAACCATTAGTCATTGTTTGAAATTTGAGAGAAATCAAGGAGTGAAGGGTGTTAGGAAATTTAAAGGAAACTCTAATCAGAGAAAAGGAGGAAAAAAAGAAAGAAATTCTAAAGTGGAGAAGTTTTATAAAAATGAAGATAAAAGTAAATATTAAGGGTGATGGTAACTTAAATCTTTCTTCTAAAATATAAATTCTATGGAAGTGTTACTTTATTATTTATTTTACTTTTCTTCTTATTCCCCCAAAAGGTCCCAATAGAATACCGCATTTCAATTTATTTTATGTTATTTATTTCAGTAATTTACATTTCTGCAATTTATATTTTCGCACTTTATATTTTGGCAATTTATTTTACAACAATTTATATTTTTACAATTTATACTTCAACAATTTACATTTTTACAATATATGTTTCCACACTTTATATTCGACAATCTATATTATAGCAATTTAGAATTTAGTAATTTATTTTTCTGCAAATTATGTTGTTACATATTATAATCATATATTTATGAATATATGTGTGCATGGTCAAGAAATTGGGATTCCTAGACAAGATGAGGCAGGGGGACACTCTTGCAATGTATAGGGCTCTGATATATAAAAAATTACATGCTTATGAAAATATCTTGGCAGATAATGCTACTTGTGTATTTGTGATCTTAGACTGTTTTGAAATATTATTATGTTAATTTATTCATTTAAAACCATGGATAATTTCTTCATACTATATTATGGTTGGAACACTACACTTTTGCGAAAAACCTTTTAAATTGTTATCTTCGTTAGGATAAAGACCTCATTAAATGTGTGTTTTTAGATGTGCACAACAAAGCTTAAAGTAGATGTTGTGTGTGTAAAGAAGAAGTATTAGCAGATAAAGTCTATATTTTATCTGGTTGTGATATGTACCAGACCATATTTATATTTTGATTGCAGTATTTGTATTTCGTAAGGGTTACTAAATACAATATGTTGTTGTGAATGTTTGTAATATTTTTTTTTGTAAGCGTAATTGTTTATACTTCAATATTATGGAATAAAGTCAATTTCAATAAGATTTATATTCTAATATAATATACGTATAAAATTAGATATCAAAATACTTAAGTAACATTCCTCGGTTAATAATCAAATGATGTTACAAAATTTGTCAAAAAATTGGCACATGTATCCCATAATGGATTAAGTGCGTGAAGATGGATGAAGACATATATTAGAAGAGGCGCAACTCAATGCTTGTTGCGACTCTTCTCATTTGCAATCTATTGCGTTCAAAATGGTGTGCAACTAGTTGTAATACTTTCATAAATTGATTTCAAATCGCTATATTTTCAAAAAAAATTATTTAAAATACAATTTTTAAATTTTTTACCCTCTATGATGCCCATAAATAATTACTGTCGTCTGCAATAATTCTTATAAAACTTTATAATTTATGGTTTTAATTATCTTCATATCACAAACTATTCAATTTTTGAATATCAATTAATATTTTATTTATAAGTTTATGCAAAAATCTTTAATTTATTAGAAATAGCTTAAATTTTAAAATATTTACTACTATAATTTGCATAAAAATATTAATTATTGATATCTTATTATGTAATTAAATTATTATTGTCTACTCTGCTTACAAAGAAAAAAATTTATTGTTTACTCTTGTTAATATAGGTATATTTAAAAGAGAATCCGGATACCCAAAAAAAAAAAAAAAAAAAGAATCCAAAGAGAGAGATTAGTCTTATGACTATGGGCTGTGGGAATATTCTGTATAGCACGGACACGCAAATGTTTTGAAAAAAAATAAAAAAATCCAACATGAGGTTTGACACGCTCAAACATTTTTCCGACAGAGAGAGAGACGTCCATAAGCTCGAGAGTTTTTTTTTGTCCTAAATATAAAAGAAATAATTTATAAATTGATTTTTTCTGTCATGAAATTTGACATGAAAAATTAACAAAGAGCAGTTATAAAATTTAAATATTTGATTGATTATATGGTTGAGACTTTATATGTATTAAATATAAATTATATTATATATATTAAAAAATTTATTTAATATCAAAATAGTCACCACTTTAATATATAATTCACTCCAAATTATGGGATATCTAATAAAAAAAAATAAAAATCGATGAGGTTTGACAAAAGAGAGATAGAGAATCCATGAGCAAAGAGAGTTATTTTTTGTCCCTTTGCAGAACTTTGTCAAAGAGCAGTTTGAAAAGCTTGGAACGTAGTTGAAGGTTGAGACTTAGACTTTAAAGTTGAAAACCAAGTCAGTAGTCACCACTTTAATATATAATTCACTCCAAATTATGGGATAGAATTCCTTTATAAATTTTATTTTATTTTGTAAATTACATTAAATATGACCGGTCATATATTGTATGATTAAAGTATGATGTAGTTTGTAAATTAAAAAAATTTATAAATATAACCTGCCACAAATTATTATTATCATGTGCAATAATTAACTTCAGTTTTCTTATTAGTTCCGAGTTTCCCTATTTTTTTATTTCCTTTCTTTGTTAGCTGTAAAGTTAGGTTCAGGGGTAGGTTTCCTCCATTCACCTCGAAGACTTTCCAAGTGAATCAAATTTCAAATGCACATGTAATTTTAAGATTAGATCAAATATAAGAGTATAAATTATACAAATGTGTATAATAAATTAAAAGTTTTAAAAATGTTAAAATTTACATATATCTTTATTTAAGAATGAATAAACTAAAAAATTTAATTATTGTAATATATAAAATTTGATAATACCAGAAACTGTTTTTTGTATTTTTGTTGTGATCTTTTATTTTTTCCTAGAAATAACATATCTGCCACATGTGTCATAGCTAATACCATTAATAGTAGCAACTCGCAAGATGGTTTTGCAAACTCGTCTATTCCACTGTTACAACTTACAATCTTATATATAATTGAAAATTTCTTATGTATGTTTAGCAAGCACAAAATAAGTAAGTACAGGATTTTACAATTCTTATATATATTTGAAAATTAATTATTTCTAATATACGTATGTTTAGCTACAACATAAAACGACATAAAATATAAAACCCTAATTATAATGATTAGTATGCTATCCGCAAAAGGAATACTCTACTGCAAAGATCATACGAAAACTTCATCTATTTATCTTCCAATAGTAATTTTATAATATCTATCGACGAAAAAAGTTAGAAGAAATGAAAAATCTCATATACCATTATTTTCTACCTTTAAATACGTGTATTATATAAACATTTAGATAAGGTTCTCAGTTGCATTTTTAACTATGTTTTATCGGGAGAACATATTTATAATGTTAAAGTTGCTCTTTTTTTTTTCTCCTCAATTACTTTTCAGAATTTTTTTTGCTGACGTGGAGAGAGAGAAAAGTGTGTAGAAAAAATTTTGTGGTCATATTAAATGATAGATGATAAAATTATCATTATTTGCTGCCTTTAAATACTTCAGTATTATATTATACTATTATTATTATTGACGGGATCTTTTCTATCTCCACCACTGAATTTATAACAAGGCCCACATAACCAATTTACATTCTGGGGATTTTTTAAATAGTAGTTCCTCTTCTTAGAAGATGTGACAAATTTATCCAAATCTCCTCTTTATTTTGTCGAGGAACAAGCCATCATTATTAATATTATCGTTCATGTTATTTAAACGCCTTATTCGAAGGAAGAAATTACAAATACTCTTATGGAAGTTAAGACAATAAAAATTAAAACTGAACTTTTTTTTCTAGAAATGTCACTAAACTAAACTAAATCTAAAAATGATTACAATTTTTTACCTCTGATAATTTTCAAGTGGGCAAATTGTTTTGGCAAACCTTGATATTTAATAACAAGTGCAACGTAAATACCTTTTGGATTTAAATGCTCATTGAATGATATCAAAAAAAAAATGCTCATTGAAAATGAAAACCAAATAGTGAAAGGTGGTGGTGGGTCCACAATACCCACATCATTAAGTCCACGATATGAAAATGTTGTCCCAATGAGTGGCAGCCATTCTCGCCGACTATCATAATGTTAAGATAAAATTCCTAATTTCCCCCCAAAACCTTCTCATCTTAGAGTCAAAGATATGCAATGGGAACCAACCTACTACTGCTGTCAGCAACTAATAATAAAGTTAAATCAATTAATTACACACTCTATTTCAAAATGATTCTCCTTCTTCTCTCTGTCTAGCCACAAACTAACAAAATCATAGACTAGAAAGTCTACAAACAAGGTGACCAAAACATGATGTTAAACCAAAGTTAGATTATTTAAGATGCAAACTCAATTGGGTGTCTCTCCCTTCAGCTTCTGTTTGATTATTCTTACTCCAAAATCAGACATGAATTCCATTCATCTCCTTCTTTCTCTGTTTCTATTGGTTGCATTTTCCAATCAGCATATGGTTTATGGAAATGCAGAGGTTAGAGTTCTGAAGGACTTGAAATCCTCTCTGGACCCAGAAGGAAAGATCCTTAGCTCGTGGATCAGTGATGGTGATCCATGCAGTGGCTCGTTCGAAGGGATTGAGTGTAACGAGCACGGTAAAGTGGCCAACATCTCCTTGCAGGGAATGGGACTTTCAGGGTGGCTCTCTCCAGTGGTGGCTGAACTCAAATGCTTATCAGGCTTATACTTGCATTATAACAATCTTTCTGGTGAGATACCCACACAGATTTCAAATCTCACTGATCTGGTTGATCTCTATCTCGATGTTAATAATCTATCTGGAACCATTCCTCCTGAGGTTGGCAACATGGCTAGTCTTCAAGGTAAGTAAGTATACAATATAATCTTATGGAATATTTAAAGTGTATATATAATAGTTTAATTTTACAAGATAATCTCTTGTAACTCTAAATTCATGTAGATGAAGAAGATACCTAACTCCTAGTCGTATGAATTGATCATATGAATTTTGTTGAGATATAAAACCATTAACGTAGCCTCACCTATCAACTTAAGCTTTTGAGTTGAATTGGTTCTTTACATGGTATCAGAGCCTCGTGTCTTGGGTTCGATCCTCGCCGCCTCCCACTTTCTTTGAAGTGGAATTTCTTTGTTCGCACAGGTAGGTGGGCCTGTGCATTGTCCACCCTTCAAGCCCAGTGGCCTCTCGTGTGAGGGGGCGTGTTGAGATATAAAACCATTAATGTAGTCTCACCCAACAGCTTAAACTTTTGGGTTGAATTGGTTCTTTACAAATTTGTTGCCAAACACGATTGTTATATAGTTTGCTTGGACATGTATTATGAATATGCTTGGTTGAAGTTCCATAAGGTTAATCCAAGTTCACTTTTATTTTGTCCAGTGTTGCAGTTGGGCGATAACCAGTTGGTGGGTAATATACCTACACAGTTGGGTTCCTTGAAGCAGCTTAGTACTCTTGCTTTGCAATATAACAAATTAACTGGTCAAATTCCTCTTAGCTTGGGAAACTTAGAGAAGCTAAGCAGGCTAATTTTGAGCTTTAACAACTTCAGTGGTACGATTCCCGCAGCACTAGCCACTATTGCACATTTGGAAGTTCTAGATATTCAAAACAATTCTCTATCAGGGAATGTTCCTTCAGGCATGCCTCTATTCCTCCTTTCCTTGTAGTAAAGTTTACTTGAGTTTATACCTTTTTCCTTCCCCCCACCCCATATTTTCTTCATATGTCTCTTTGTGCATTTTAGCATATATATTGATTTTAACTTTTTGAAAATGAAAATGAAGCATTGAAGAGACTTGGGGAAGGATTTCAAGGTGCAAACAACCCAAGGTTATGTGGAGTTGGGTTTTCTACTTTGAGATCTTGCAACAAAGATAAAGATTTAGACGTTAACCATATTTATACCTCAGATCAAGACATATCCAAAAGTAGTAATCCTCCAAAGGCTCTTCCTGAGCCTGCAAATATCCAGCTGCATTGCAACCAGACCCATTGCTCAAAATCAAGAAGGTTTCCTCATACTGTCATCACAGCAAGTGTTATAACTATCGCTCTCGCATTCATAGGCGCTGGATTTTTAACATTCATCAGATACCGCCGTCAAAAGCAGAGGATTAGGAATGCATCAAGTTCTTCTGAAGGGAAACTTAGTCCTGACCAGTCTAAAGAATTCTACAGCAAAAGTCCATCAGCACTTGCTAATGTTGAGTATTGTAATGGATGGTATCCATTGTCTGATGGTCAAAATGCTGGTGGATTATGTAATGAATATCTAAACCAATTTAGGTTTAATGTGGATGAGGTTGAATCTGCAACACATTACCTTTCAGAAGCCAATTTACTGTGTAAAAGCAAATTCTCAGCAGTTTATAAAGGAGTTCTCAGGGATGGTTCTCTTGTGGCAATTAGAAGCCTTAGCGTGACATGCTGCAAAACCGAGGAAGCTGAATTTGTAAAGGGGTTGCGCTTATTAACCTCACTGAGACATGAAAACATTGTTAGGCTGAAAGGTTTCTGTTGCTCAAGTGGTAGAGGTGAATGTTTCCTTATCTATGACTTTGCCACCATGGGTAACCTGTCTCAATATCTTGACATGGAGGATGGAAGTGGCAATGTGCTTGAGTGGTCCACAAGGGTTTCTATCATCAAGGGCATTGCAAAGGGTTAGTTGTTCTTCCTAATTGCCTATATTCTCTAAGCAACAAATGTTACAACACAAAAATTTCAGGAAAACTGAATGACTCTCAATGTCATGCTAAATAAGATACTACGAAGGGCCGGCTTGGCTCAGCGGTAACCTTGCTTGCCGTGGTGTGTCAGGTCGCGGGTTCGAATCAGTCTCTCTGCAAAAAGCAGGGGAAAGACTGTCTAGAGTATTCCCTTCCCCAGACACTCACAAAGTGGGTATTTGAATTGGGTCGACCCTTTTTTTCTGGTTGATAATTGCTATTCGTTTATGAACAGGTATTGGATATCTACACGGCAATGAAGCTAGCAAACCTACGATAGTACACCAGAATATTTCAGTGGAAAATGTTCTCCTTGATCATGAGTTTAACCCATTGATCATGGATGCTGGACTACCTAAGCTTCTTGCAGATGATGTTGTTTTCTCAGCTCTAAAAGTAAGTGCTGCCATGGGATACCTAGCTCCAGAATACATTACTACCGGACGCTTTACTGAGAAGAGTGACATATACGCATTTGGGGTTATTGTTCTTCAAGTTCTATCTGGCAAGAAGACAATAGGTAGTTCAATAAGGATGGCAGTTGAGTCTTTCAGATTTGATGATTCTATTGACACAAATCTTAGGGGAAGATATTCTAAATCTGAAGCAGAGACACTTTCAAAGCTTGCAATGTTGTGTACTCATGAGCTTCCTGACCAAAGACCAACCATGGCAGATGTGATTCAGGAGTTGAGCGTGTTACCTGCTTATTCATGATGATCTACTATACTTTCTATTGGTATAAGGATACGTTGATACAATTCCTAATTGCTGGGTTTCACCCATTGCTATTATTTCCATGTTACCTAAATTAGCCATTGCCAAATAATTATAAATTTAAATGGATTCTTCTCCTGCCTATTGCTAACAACTGGGATTGTTGAAGGATATCTTTTTGCTGTAAATCAAAGGGTGACGGGGTAGGCTTTGGCTAATAGCTATCCAAAAATTTCTCTGAAGTATGCTAACGAATTATTGGTGGTTTGTTGAGATTACTCGCTATTCAGAATCCTTCCAATTACAATAGCACCGCTTAACCAAAACTAAAGATTAATTGTTATCAAAAAAAAAAAAAAACTATAGATTAAAGAACATTCGTAATTTGTTTTAAAAAATAAAAAAAATTCTTATATAACTTTTAAATGTTTTTATATATATATATATATATATTATATATATATATATATATATATATATATATAACCTGTTAGGGGCTAGGGACCTAATATAGAGTATTACCAAAAGGGTTTCCCACTGAGGAGCTCATAAAGAAAAATAAATAAAAATGAAAATGAAAATACGTTCTACTGAGAGGTATGAACCCCTTGGCAGAAAATTACAAGCAAATGTCTGTTTTCTCTTTTTTTAACGTACACCAAAATGACCAAACTGTCTCTAGGTAGAAGGTAAAATCGGCCCTATACAGTATTGCATTAAGCCATCAGGCCCCATAACAAAGAATTGCTGTTGTGATTGCCTATGTATTTCAATATGGTAATTGGAAAGGTAAACTTCCTAGGGAATGACATATGACCCAAAAGAAAAGAAAAGAAAAAATGCATGAGTAGCATTGCTGAATTTATTTTTTGTGGGGGTGGAAAGGGTTGTGCTGTATCGTTATTCTGATGCATTAGTCGTTAAAACACAAGCCACTAAAAGCTTCAAATGCACACTATTTACAATCATGTATGGCTGAAAGTCTGAAACAACTGGCAAAAGGATAGTTTTGTGCAGGTACAAAAACATAGTATATGATATGATTCTTTTCTAATTTGCCAAACAAAGTTGTTTTACGTAAAGATTCTCAGAGGAAAAATGGCAAACTACATTACCATGATGAAATTTATTCCGCATTAAAATCTACAACTGCCATCGCATAGTTCCTTCTTTACTAGCCGT
Organism: Gastrolobium villosum; assembly: GCA_032173675.1. Classification (NCBI taxonomy): domain Eukaryota; kingdom Viridiplantae; phylum Streptophyta; class Magnoliopsida; order Fabales; family Fabaceae; genus Gastrolobium; species Gastrolobium villosum. The sequence continues at coordinate 29,888 of JAVKPL010011646.1, read as the reverse complement.
TCACCCACTGGAAGCATTAGGATTACATTAACTCCCTGTTTACAAGCTATTCACCCAAAATTGTTCATAAATACTTGCCCTTTGAACTGTCTTGCGTATCCTAGGCAAAAGCAGTGTGCTGTTGATGATCTTGAAGCCATTCAGAAGGCCACCAATCTGGTCTGCTAGCGACAACCTTCACATCCTCTTGTCCTTGAATGGATAAGGCACCGGACCCCTTCAAAGCTTCCTCTAGTCGCAAGAGCCCCAGTCCCCGACCTCCTAGGGCAGTAGTCACGACACCAGCTTTTTTGCCAGATGCCGTGTTCATTACTTCTGAGCCTGGAATGACTTTGTTTAATAATTCTGGAATAGCAGAAAAGGAATGGCTCAGAGTACATCATTATATAATAGAAAAGAAAATACAAAAGAAGCCAAATACTATTTGGAGCATTACCTTTCCCATCCTTAGCGAGAAACCTTAGAGGAACTATGCGCTTTCGAATCACCCCTCTGTGGTGTGTCCGAGCTATGAGTTCCTGGCCCACATAGCAGCCTTTGTCAAAGCTAATTGCATTAAGGCCTGCAAGATTATACTCAAGTGGTACTGCCTCACCTGGACATGGTCAATTAATTAAGATATTTGAGACAGAGAACTCATCAAAAGAATGCTTTTCAGGAGTTTCTATAAGGAAACAAATATACACCTTTTGGAATCTCGGTTGATCCTTCTGCTACTCCCTTTTCTATTCTCCATAGAAGGTAATTCTGTTCATCAGTTTCTTTGTCAACCTCAACTAGAGGTGCTGAAACAGGTAGAGATGAGAGGGAATATTTAGACTAAATGTATAATATAAAAGACTGCAGTCATAAAAAGATACAAATCTTATTAGCTGTAAAGGAATAGCTAACTAACGAATTATATTTGATGGGAAGATCCCTCTGAAACCAAGACAGACCAATCTGGGATCCTTAAACCACTGCCAGCCAAGATTACTCCCATGTGAAGCTGACATTGCAGCACGGTCCACACCAGCACCCCAGCCAACAGAGGCTGCTTCTGGGTCTTCTACATGGGAGGACTTCTCAGGAATGCCAGCACCATAACGCTGCCAGCATGAGAAATCGTTTGTGACATTATCAATCTCAACCTTCGACCTCAACCGGTATCTGCAGCACTAAAATGTTAAGGTCTCAGCAACCAAATCTCAGAAATAAGAAGAGAGAGGGAACCGGAAAAAGATCAATTGCAATTAAGAAGGACCGACCAAAGTATAAACTGGCTTGCTCTGACCACTTTGAAAATAAGATGCTTAGGCAAGCCAAATGATCTACTTTGTGCATGCTAACAGTTAGTTCATCAGGCTTTATGACATCCATAAGCAACATAGCATAATCACAGATAGAGAGATTCTTAGTTAGGTGCAAGAGAAATCCCTTGTTCTTTACCATTCAATATCTATCAGCTTCAGCTATAATTTTTTTTTTCTTGGGGACATCTAGTCTAGCAGCTATAACTTTAAAGATGTTAAAGTGGGAGACAGGCCCACACAGTTGAGGAAGTAGACATTGAATCACACAGTTGAGGAGGTAGACATTGAATGATACATGAGATTTCTCCAGTCCACATAGAACCTAGGAATTTCTCACATGTTCCCAAAAAGTGGCTAAATGCCCGGACAAAAACGTCCATATCACAAAACATCCTCTCCCCTCTCTTCAAATAACCACCTACTACAGCGTCATTCCCCCACATTTGGGACACACTCACTCCCCTCCACACATTCTAGAACCTTTCACAACCATCTATATACACAAATTCTTTGGCCATTTGCTTACTGCACTCTTGTATACACCCCTGAGCCCAGTAGGTGAACACACCACCACCCTAAGGAAACCACCGGTCCACCACACTAGCACCCAGACCGATCATTGAAGAGACCTAGTTCATCTATACTATTTCGATCCATATAACAACATACTAGTCCTGTTTAGTGGGCTGAACACACTTATGAACAGAAGTCATGGAACTATTTTCGGATCAGAGATATTATGTTTATGATCCCTATCTAATTGGTAATTGGCTAACTGCCAACAACTAAAAGAAATGAAAGTGAATTACCAAAAAGCAAAAACCAAGGACACATTTGTTTCAAGGTCTATGATAATGTATTTCCGGGTAAATTCAGAAAGATGTTTGGTTCGCATTTAATATTTTCAAGAATATTTTTCAAAACTCAAAATGATTGGACTGGAAGTTAATAGTTGTGTTACAAGATAGCTTCCATTCTGATGTCAATGGAAAGCACATAACCACCCGTCGTCATGGGAATAAAAATCATCATGGAAATAAAAAATGAAGCAAAACATGGGAATGCCACCTTCTTGGAAGTCAGTAATGCCCGTAAATATTTTTTTAAAGCTGGAACAAACATGGAAATGTCATATTCCAAGAATAACTTAACAATCCCCGAAAGAAAGGCATACTAATTGGTAATTGGAAGTCAATGAACTCTCTCTCTCTAGCTCTTGCCATTAGCAACCCTGATTCGTAGTATTGTAAAACTAACACCAAATAGATACATCTTTAGAGTAGCCAAAGTCACATATAGCCGAATTCACCAAGGACAAATCAATCTAATAGAAAGAATCAATATATAATACAGAACAAATAAATCAAACTCCATAACAAGAATGAGTAAACCCAGGAAGACAAGGAAACTCACTTGTTGAAGGTTTGCAACAATTCATCCAACACAGAAGCATCCACATCGGCAAACAAATCAAAGGGTTCATGGGGGTCAGACCCAGGTCCAGTCCCGGTCTTATCAAGCTTGGTGTTGGACCGGGGCGGCTTATAGAGAAAGAGGTCATAGAGGAATCTCCCTTGAGGGGTCAATAACGCAGCATATATAGGACGAACCGACGCAGCATCCACGTTGGGTGTAGGCAAATTTTCGGTTTTTTCACCAATGGGTTCACCAAACCGCCGTATATCGTTGGTCAACAGGCCCTGAAGAAACTTAACGGTGTCAGGTCCTCGGAATCGTATAACGGAACGGCACTTGAGGAGAGAGGCCACGGGACCAGCACTTTGGAGATCAGTTCCGCGATTGTCAGAAAACTGCTTGCGGGTGGTGTGGTGGATGGCTCTACAACGGTGCCCAAATAATTTGGAAAATGCTACACGATTCATGGCTACTATTGTTTTTGGAAATGAAGAAGAAGAAAAAGAAGAAGCTGATGAACACAACTCAAGCCAGGACTCGTTTCAGTTTCGAATAGGCCTCGTGGTTAGTTGGAGCATTGACACGTTAGGTTAGAGATCGAAAGGTGTTCGATGAAAGTCGTGTGAGGGAATCCACTCGTCAGCTTCTAGCTTAGGCCTTATCCAAAGTTTTTAATTATTTTTCAGAAGTTACCAATCTTTTTAAAGTAGGGTCGGAGAGGCCACACGGAGAGAGCGAAAAAAGAACCATGGCCAGGGAGGTAAAAGAAGCATAAAAATTACACCTCATGACCGAAATTAATCAGCAAAGGATGAAGGATTTACTACCGAAGAGAATAACAAACAAATAATGTGTTTCCACATATAAAATGCGGCTCTTTTGACCCATTTGATTTTTATCTCTTTAATTCTTTCAATCTAATATTTGATTTACGGTGTTTATCAAAAGAATGTAAGGTTGTTACGCGAGGGGAGAAAGAGATAGAGAGTTTTAAAAAAATTCTTTTACTATATATATTTTTTTTGAAAGTGACATCATATAAGTTATGTCATTTAAAAGAATAAATATTTTTCCTTTGAGTTTTTACCACTTTAATTTCTTTAATTTGATATTTAATTTACGGTATTTATCAATTTTGCGGATTAACGGAATTACGTGAGAGGGACCGGCCGTAATGAATATCGCAACCCTCCCCCGCATCACTCACATCCTTTTTTTTTTTTATCTTTTTTCAATTGAGACACAATCTTGTTAATCTCATTACTCTAATACTTTCAAAAGTCCTAACTTTTGACTTGGTATCCAAATCAAATTTTTTTATTCACAAAAATTTTTGGATCTACACAATGACATCTCATTTGATATATTTTATCTCTCACAAACATAGTTAGAATTTGTAAAAAAGTAAAACTATTGTTACAAATTTGAACTGTGTTAATGGAAGATAAAATATGGCAAATGAAGTATTATATTGTGTATATCTCAAAAATTTATGTGAAATAAAAAAATATCTGATTTGAATACATGAGTCAAAAATTATATCCTTCCAAATTTTTACGGTAATGAGATTAACAAAATTATGACACTTGGCACAATCGTATGAATGCTCCAAAGAAGGGAGCGTCACTCAATTGATTTTTTTATTTATTTATCAATACTATGAATTAAATATCAAATTTATAAATTAAAACTTAAAAAAAAATCACAATTGCTGAAAGAGCCGTTAAAATGCCCTGTCTTATACTGCAAGAAATTAAAATATAATATTTGAAGTCAGAGGCTCAAAGAGACCGTACAATAAAAACCTTGTTCAACATCTCAACTCAAATGGTCAAAGTAATTTTTATGGAATAAGAAATAAGAATGGAAAATTTGTGGAATGTACGAAACATTACGATTGAGCCAGCGGTCAGTAATTTCCGAGAGTGCAAGTTGGAATGAAATATTAGGGAAGCAACTTGGGGAGGCGTACAAAACCATTGTACTTTCAACACCAACCGAAGAACGATTAGTGACATTTTTTTTTTTTTTTTATAACAATTTGTGACATTTTAACAAGGGTTTTATGTTTATTATGTTATAAAAAAAATGATTGTGTAATATTATAGAGATTCATTTTACGTGTCATATTTTTTTTCTTTTTTTTGTTTTAAATTATGTGGACCCTACAAAATATTATATGTGTAGAAAAGTTTGTTGTGTTATGTTAAAGTATAAAATGAAAATCCTTTTAATAATAAAGTTAAAATGATTATTTTAATTGTTGGTTTGAATTAATAACTGAAATTTATCACCATTCATTACCTAATTATATAAAACACTAAAGTAGTTGAACTTAAGAAGACATCATCTGATAAAAAAATAAAAAATCAGATCGATAATCTTCAATACCACTTTTGAAATATAATGGAAACTAAAGCCATTTCGATTACGTGGTACATGGAATTGATGTAAAATACTATTAAAATTAATTTAAATAATATGGATAATTCTTATTTAAAAAAAATAACTTTTTCATTCATAATTTTTCAATTTACCTTTTTAAAACTTATTTTTGATGGAAAGGTTATAGTTACTACTTTTTTTTACTACTTGTTATTACCTAATTTTAATCGTTGATTTCCGTCAATTTAACGGTTATAATTTATTGGATCGCACTTATTAATTAATTATTAATTCTAATAAATTACAACCGTTAGATTGACGAAAATCAACGATTAAGATTTGGTAGTAACAAAGTAGTAAGAAGAAAGATAGTAACTAACCTCTCCCTATTTTTGAATAACAAAAACTGTTATTTTTTAGAAAATTTAAAATGTGTGCAATTTTGGGGTAAATTTTTTAATAATTATAAATTATTTCATATTCAAACTATTAAAAGAAAACTTACACACTGTTATATAACTAGCATCTTTAAATCACAAATCACTTTTTTATTTATTTTCTGCCTTTATTAAGGATATCTTATCCTCTTGTATTTCTTCCACCCACCCTTTATTGTAATTTATATTTTAGTATAAAATACAAAAAGTTATGTGATAAAGGACAACACCAGAAACAAAAATAAATGTGAAGCTAATTTAGAACTAAATAACATTAAAATAACAAGACATAACTGGAACAATAAGTCCATGCAAAAAATAAACCACACAAATTTCTGTAGACATAAAAAAACTGGAAAGATAATCTAGAGTTATACAAATATATTTGGAAATAAAAAATATAAATATAAATAATTTATTTTTAGTATAAATATAAAATTTATATGATAAAGAACAACACCAGACATAAAAAAGTTTCAAGCTAATTTAGAAGTAATAAACTTATAAATAACATTGAAATAACTGAAAAAAATAAGGCCATGAAAAAATTAAACTATACAAATTGCCTATTGATATGTAAAATTATTATACAAATACAAGGCTCAAAATCAAAGCCATCACAATGAAACAAAGTCTTGTCCACAAAAAATGCCAAGCCATCTCTCCAAGCACCATAATATTAAAGCCTCCACAACAACAAGTATCATAATATTAAAGACATCATAACAGTAAGCTCTTCAACATTTAATCATGGTTGCCATACTACTTTGGCACCCAGGAACCTTTGTCTTCACCATGAAGAAATGCATCTCTCAAACAACACATCCCTCCACTATAAATACATGTATCAACACTAAGGTACATCATCTTCTCCTACATAATTAAACCTGCTTGAACCAAATCTGACTTGAACGTCGGAGTGTCTTGCAGGTACACCCCCATCGCGTGCCATTGAAGACCCATGGGATAAAGCGGCCCAACTGCAAGATGCTCTAACCCAAGACGGACGGTTCCAGGATGTGTAGAGGAAGATCACATGATCGGCCCAGTTGTAAAGATTTGTTCCGATCATTGGTGTCGTCTGTGGGAAGAGGTAAATTTAATTCCCATCCCCGAAAAAGGATGCTCACGCAATACAAATCGTGACATATATGACTTATTGTGACAATCTTATGTCTCTGAATGATGATCGGCGAAGACATGAAACTCACCTGAAAAAAATATAAACTCAGAAAATCTTATATATATGCGAAGATATTATTCTTGACTTGATCTCATTACTCTTATCATCTCTATGATATAATGTTATTATTCTGTGAGATCTATGGCAATTACAGGTTTCACCAAACAGAAGAAAAGTCCTCCAAGCCAAAGCGCAATGAAGAACATAACAGGATTCCTCCCAAGGATCCTCCAAATAACAGGAGTCCTCTCAAGGATCCTATCAAATTACAGGATTCTCTCACGGATCCTCCAAGTAACAGGTTTCCTCTCGAGGATCCTATCAAATTATAGGGTTCTCCCATGAATCCTACAAGTAACAGGAGTCCTCTCACGGATCCTATCAAATAAAAGGGTTCTCCCACGAATCCTCCAAGTAACAGGACTCCTCTCATAGATCCTATCAACAAACAGGATTCTATCACGAATCCTCCAAGTAACAGGATTCCTCTCATGGATTCTATCAACAAACAGTATTCTCTCACGAATCCTCCAAGTAACAGGATTCCTCTCATGGATCCGATCAACAAACGAGATTCTCTCACGAATCCTCCAAGTAACAGGATTCCTCTAATGGATCCTATCAACAGACAAGATTCTCTCATGAATCATCCAAATAACAGGATTCATCTCATGGATCCTAGCAAATAACGGGATTCTCTCACGAATCCTCCAAATAACACGATTCCTCTCAACGATCCTATCAAATAACAGGATTCTTTCACGAATCCTCCAATCAACAGGCTCCCTCACAAGAATCCTCTCAACGGATCGAAACTATTCACATTGCGATCCTCCAAATCTTATCGCAATCATCCATGATCAAGCGCGATACAAGGCAGGATGAACCCCTCATAGGGTCAAACTCCTTCCAAAAGCGCAACACATCTGGCATACGTCATTACATCTCGACAACATGCCAATAACAAAGGTATGCAAAATATATGCATTATGACTTATAATCTGTATAAAACTGCAGGACACAGCTGTGAAGCTCTTAAGTACTCATACAAAGTACAGACCATAGTTCCTGATAAAGGAACAAGCACAATGAATTTTCCAGATTGATAAATGGACAAATCATCTCACAAAGACTAATACATCTCGCTCCTCATGCCTTCGGCATAAGCAACGAGCTGGGGGGCTTCTGATCTGGATAATTATTATACAAATACAAGGCCCAAAATCAAAGCCTTCACAATGAAGCAAAGTCTTAGTCCACAAAGACTGCCAAGCCATCTCTCCAAGCACCATAATATTAAAGCCTCCATAACAGCAAACACCATAATATTAAAGACACCATAATAGCAAGCTCCTCAATATTTGATCATGGCTGCCATACTACTTTGGCACCAAGGAACCTTTGTCTTCACCATGAAGAAAGACATCTCTCAAACAACACATCCCTCCACTATAAATACATGTATCAACACTAAGGTACATTATCTTCTCCTACATAATTAAACCTACTTGAACTAAATCTGACTTGAGCGTCGGAGTGTCTTGCAGGTACACCCCCATCGCGTGCCATTGAAGACCCATGGGATAAAGCGGCCCAACTGCAAGATGCTCTGACCCAAGACGGACAGTTTCAGACTGTGTAGAGGAAGATCACATGATCGGCCCAATTGTAAAGATTTGTTCCGATCACCTATCTATTTAATCTTTTTACTGTTATTACTTTTTATTATAGTTAGATTGTATTTGAATCAATAGTTGAAGGACAAGAAGATTAAATCAGCCGTTATAAAAAAATTATATTTGAGACCGTTGATTTAAATTTAATCTAGCTGATGATAAAGAAATAATAAGAATAGGAAGATTAGATAGGTAGACAATATAACAGTCCCCCTAAAAATATTGATATTTTTTTTTTTTGATAAATAAAATATTGATACTTTTACTATAGAAATATTTTTTCTGCGATAACCATTTAAAGATAAATGAGGTCTCGTTAACTTTTTCTCTTTCTTTATTTCACAACCAGATTCATTCATTTTTTTTTTTTTTTGGTAAGCTAGATTCATTCATTTTCATGTGAGAGTGGGTTTACAAAATATTTTGACAATAAAAACAAAATTATCAAACCCAAAAGTAATATATAAGGATCCAGGGTACGTATGATAATTCCATAAAGAAAATTATATCTACGTAAAGTTTGTTTTGATTCTGATTGAATCGAATTTCAAAATCGAAACCAAAAACTGATTAATTAAACCTAATGATTTTTTTTTCTCTCTTTTATTGATACTTTTTTCATTTTTTCATTCGGTTTTTTGCGATTTTCATTAAAATATATTATATTATATACTTCAATATTTTCGAAGAGATTTGGATTTTTTGTCATAAATATTTTACGTATATCGCAACAATTAGTTAATTAAAAAGTTTTAAATATTCCTTTACCAAAAAAAAAAAAAAAAGTTTTAAATATTCACGAACTCCTGAAAAAAAAAAGACAAAATAACTCCAAACAAATTAGTTGCCAAGGCTTATAAATCAAATAAATTTGTTATCTTCCCGTATACTTTCACAACACATGTTTAGAATTTAGACTATCAAACTCTTGCGGAATAACACCGCACATTACGGAATGATTCATTGAATTTGGTTAAAAACACAAACGAAAATAACGTTTGTGTGTGTGTGTGTGTTAAATCTTGACTGACAAATTTAGTAGGTAGGTTGGGTTTACGAAACGGAGAAAAGTAATCTTGAAATGAATTGGAGAAATGTATAGGCTCTTTGTATTCTTTCTCTTAGCAACGCAATGACGTCCTCAGTTATCTTCTCAAACTTGTCAGAGCACACAACTGTATTCATTGTCAAAAAATGAAAAGGATACAACTTAGGCGTGAACGCTTTTGCACGTATCTACACAAACATTGAGAATTTGCGGGCTATAGATCTGTCATAATCCCACCATTCCCACCCACCCACGATTAAACAATCAAGCGTTACATACACCAATAGCTACTTCCACTGAGTTGTTTTGAATATCTTCCTCCCTCTCTTTAAATAACTCTTATGTTGGACAAGGAGTGGCAGACACGGAGGCAAGGAAAGGTGTTGGGATTTTTAAGTATTATAAGTCTCATATTGATCTATAATGGACTAAGTGAAATAGATATAAATGGATGGACTAAGTAAACTCAATATCTTAAAATTTTGGGTTGAGATATGATGTCGGATTCACTTGCTATAGTTGATGTAGCCTTAACCCATTGATGGTGGTTTCCGTGCCATGAGCTTCTTCTGGACCCACCTGACACTGGTATTAGAGTAGAGTTAGGCTCAACCTAATCTGATGATTGGCTAGGAGACGTGTTGAGTATTTTGGGCCTGTGTACTTGATTGAGGGAGAGCATACTAATGTAAGGTTTCACACTTGAGGAAGAGATTGTTGGGTTATTCAAGTGTGATAAGTATCACATTGGTTGGTAATGGACTAAGAGTAGTGCATATAAGTGGGAGAAACCATAAATCCAAAATTTTAAGATTTTAGATTAAGACATGGTGTTGAACTCACTTGATATAGTGGTGCAACCTTAGTACATTGGTGGTGATTCCCTGCCATGAGCTCCCAACTCACAGGGCTAGCTCAAGCCCAACTTGGCTCTAATACCATTGTCAGGCGGGTCCAGGAGGAACTCGTGACGTGGAGACCAGCACCGATGGATTAGCTCATTACCAATTAATGTGTGACTCATTATACTTAAAAATCTGAACACTAGGGTTATCCTCACTTTCTATTTTGATTATTTTTCATTTTGGTTAAGCGGGTTTGGTATTCATTATAATGTGTACATATGTTAAAGAGATATAATATAAGAAAATTATTGATGGGCTTTCACTTTTAAAATTAAATTGTTGGGTGAAATGTTTCTTTATATGATTGGCGATCATGAATTCACAAGTTCAATCCTTATAAATCCTCATTTTATAGTGAAATTAAGTTAACATAAAGTATACTTAAAAAATAAACCTTGTTGAGATATGTAGTCCCACATTGGTTGGATGAACAATTAATGTGGCCTTTATAAGGCCTTGTGCACTCCCACCCTTTGAGCTAGCTTTTGGGGTGGTGTATCCCAAGGTTCTTTACATGGTATCAAAACCTCGTCGTCCCCCACTTTCTCTTGTGGACTCTCTTAGCACAGGTAGGTTGGGCCTGTTGCATTATCCACTCTTCAAGCCCAATGGACTCTCGTGTGAGGGGACGTGTTGAGATATGTAGTCCCACATTGGTTGGATGAACAATTAATGTGGCCTTTATAAGGCCTTGTGCACTCCCACCCTTTGAGCTAGCTTTTGGGGTGGTGTATCCCAAGGTTCTTTACAAACCTCTTATATGATGAAGTGTATTAGAGAAATATAATATAAAAATCATTGATGATCTTCAATTCTAAAATTAAACTTTTGGTTGAATTGATTGTTTATAATATGTTAAAGAGAGTACTTGTTCTGTTTAGTATATCACATTTCCTAAAAATAACTCTATGCTCCGCTTCTCTTTTCTCCATCTTCCTCTCTGTGGCGGTGCATTGCATCTGGACCATTACATATTTGCTCCGCATTCCCCGTGTTTGTATATTGTTGGTCAATTTAATTTCAATTTAGGTGTCGATTTAGCTCGTTTATAGGGAGACAGAAAAGGCCAACTTAATTCAGACTAATAGAAATATGAGATTTTTGTCTCATGACGAATATACTATATCTGTACGGATTTGTGATTAGTTTGCTCTGATTATTGGGCGGTTCAGAGTCGCAAAGTAGGCCACCATTTTTTGTTTCCCACCTTTGCTACCCAGGTCAAAAATGTCTGTTTAATTAGTTTCTATAAAAACATGTAATGCTGATTCATCATTATAATTATTGCTGTTATGTTCATTGATTTAAATATGATTTTTGTTGCTGGTAATTTAGCATATATTATCTTTCTTCTTGCGAGGTCTTAAAGCTCTTTTGTATTGTGTAAAATAGTAACCCCACTCAAAAAAAAAAAAAAAATCATGATAGTAAGTAATGATGATAAACTTTCATAATGAACTCTGTTAGTTAAAGTGAAAATAATTAAATAATTTTTTATAAATATAAAAAATTTTCGTTTAATGCTTAGTGTTTTGGGTAATTATGAAGACGTTACTTCTTGAGTAAATAATATGAGATAAGAGGCTGATTGTTGTTGTCAGAGGTTGGTTAATAAATGGTGGGAAAAAATATTTAATGCTCCAGATCCCATGTGGTCCTTCCATTCAATGAGAGTAACACGTGTATAAAAATTTATATTTTTTTTTTCTCTTCAATAATTATCTCATCCTGATTGATTTGGATCACAGAATCAATGGTGGTCGTCGAGGACCACCAAAATTCTTCTCAAACGGTGGAAGTGTGTTGTAAATGAAAGAGGCGCCCCTTGGAATCATATGCGATGAGGACTGGTCCACATACGATGGATTATGGCCGACTAGTCAAGTTATTATGATGATAGCAACATCAGAACCTAAGACCTAAGTGCTGACGTTAATTAACATCTGCACAGTGAAGGTGGCGGATGATGCTGGCTTTGTGCCGAGAAAGAGTTGACCTTACTGTTTCTTTTATATGACCAAATTAAAAATGATTAAATGGGAATGTTTTGCGCAAATATACTTTTTAAATCAGTTGATTCGGATAAATATATTCAAATCTATATTTTATACTTAAAAATCTAATATAAAATACATAACAAAGTCATTTTACATTAGTTTCCATAACAAATCTATATTATATATCTTACACATCAAATACTCGGGAAGTTATAAACCGGTTTTGATTCAAGACACTAATACTATGCAGACAATGTATAGTATAATCATCTTGACTAAACAAATCCATACATGGGAATTTGAAAATTTTAAAATAAATATTTTATGGAAAACTCACATCTGGCTTTTCTACTATTCAATACAAGATTACATATAAAAAAATATTTTTTTAAGGACTCTATTTTTAAAATGAAATTTAGAGTTTTTCTTCATAAAAACAGAGAAAATAAAATTAAGAAATAGAAAAGCATGAACACACTTGTTCCTCATAATTGAAGTGGTGCTTGAAAACTATGCAAAGATAAGACTAAAACGATATTATTATGGTTGGAAACAATCTCCAAAGTAGCAAAATTGTTCTGGATGGCCCAACCGCCAGTGAAGGGCCTAATCACCACAGCAAGGCCCAAACGCCACGGTTGGCCTTATAAGCCATAACAGGCCATTCATCTATCGGCCCAGCGTCGCAGGCCCATACCCCTGTTGAGCTCCACCTCAGCCCTAAGGGCTGACGTAGACGTGCACGCCCACCAAGGGTGCAGCACATCCAAGAGATACACCAAAATGTCTTACCTTGGGACATTAACCACTAAAGGCGATCGCCACAGATACCCCAAAGGGAAACTCTCCCTCTGCCCAACGCTGGCCTAGCCAGTAGCAGGGGGCGCAGCGCCGCCTGCTACGTCGGCGCCTAAACCACCCAACACTGCTATCAGGGGAGCACACCCCAAGGAGAGTTGACCTTCCCCTTGACCTAGCCATACCATGACAATATAAATAACCCCCAGAGGGCACAAAAAAAGCATGTTATGTATCGTTATTTGCCTATTACTTGAATTCTCTTATAGCTTATACTTCGGTTGATTATCTGCTTGTACTTGGGATCATATCTCGTGGCCTGGTCTATACCAAAGCCATAGGTATCGCCCATACAGTGATCATACACCCTATAAGGGAACATAGTGGGCTTATAGATTCCTTCGGTACATTGGCGCCGTCTGTGGGAAAACTATAAACTTCTATTCCCATTCTTTCACCAGCTGAAAAATTATACTTCACCTCCCAGTAAACAAATATGGCAGTTACGAGAAGAGCAGAACAAACGAGAGCTGCGACCCCTGAAGGTCACGTACAAACAGTACGTTCCAGCTCCCCACCATCCATGCACTCGGCACCAGCGGGCGATGCACCACCAGCTCCCGTTATCCGCTCGGTTAACCCTCTGGTACGCATGGCAGACGGAAGAGAGGTTCGCATCAATCGCCAAGTCATAGTGCATGAAGCACAAGGCGAAAACGCGGTACCCACACAACCCGCACCGCCTGGTGTCCACTACGGTATGCCACTACCCACCACAGTTCCACCACCAATTTACCCGGTGTATCAACCCCGACCAGCTCAAAGCCAACCGTTACCCTGTTACCATGATTACCGCCCCCCAGGCGTTGCACTATATCCCAACAGGCCCCAAGGCCAAAATCCACTCACTCCTTTCCCCACACAGTACCCATTCCATACCTACGCAATACCGCCCTACAACACTATTATTCCACAGCCCCAATACAACCCACAGGTTGTCCCACAAGCACAAGTTGTCCCGCAAGCACAAGCCGCCCCACAAGGGTCGTTTGTAAACCAAGGCCAACAACAGGGCGCCGGTCAACATGGCCCAGCCCTCTCTTATTCGGTTGAAGCCCCACCTGCACAACAACGCCCCCATGGCCAACAAATGCATCACCAGGACCAACAAATGCATCACCAAGACCCACGGGTAACACCTGCTACCACCTCAGGGAGAAATAAGCCGTTAACTGACCTCCTACGCCTGACCCCCATACCACTTGGCTTCAAAGGCCCGTCTAACATCATCACCTACATTGGAGATTCAGACCCCTTCGAATGGATTCAGAAGTTCGAAGCAGCAATGACACTCCACGGAGAAACCGACCTCCTTATGTGCCGAACTTTCCCAACACTCCTCGGCGGAAGAGCCCTCACGTGGTATACTACCTTACCAACCGGCAGCATTTCTTCTTGGGACGACCTGGCCCACAAATTTCAAGCCCACTTCGCCACCAGTCGCCCCGTGCCCAAGTCCGTGCATTCGCTTGAAAAGATCCGTCAGCAATCAGGGGAATCCCTTAGGGCGTTCCTCGATCGCTTTGACAAGGAAGCTTTGCAAGTGCAAGGCCTTGACCCGAAGGTCCAAGTACATATACTCCTCTCAGGTTTAAGGCAGGGCGCTTTCGCGTACGAGCTAGCCCGGCATGAGATAACTGATTTGGAGGGGGTGAAAAAGAAAGCCCAGGAGTTCATGCGAATTGAGGAATACAAAGGTAGCAGGACCGACGATTCTTCACACAGCCAAGCTCCAAAGCCAACCAAAGGCAAAGCTGAGGGCGATGAGGATAGAAGGACTCAGAATCCTCCCAGAGGAAACGGACGCCCTTCTGGCCGAGGACAGACCGGACGCCGCCCACACAGCGTAAACCAGACGGATTACAAAGATGGGCAGAGAAATCAGCCCCCGCGCACAGAACAAGACAAAGAGACCGCCGTATACTGCAAGTTCCACCGAAGCAACGGCCACAGCACAGAAGACTGCAGACACTTGAAGGAGGAGATCGACGAGCTGATCAAAAACGGCGCACAGCGTCGGACCGCTGAAGGCACTCGGGGCGATGGAACGGGCAGACGACGGGATGAGCGCAGCAGGTCGCCAGATAGAAACAACCAATCACGATACCGGTCACGCAATGATCGCCCTAGAAGAGAAGAATCCTCAAGAGGCCAAAATCCACCCCCCAGTCCACGCCATAGGAACAGAGGAAACGATGATGAAGAGGAGGACTCCGCTGTCATCAAACATGGAGTAATCAACATGATATCAGGCGGATTGAGCGGAGGCGGAGAAACATCCAACGCCAGGAAAAGGCATCTGAAGCAGTGCCTGGCGATAGCAGGAAAAGTTATTAATAAAGCCAAGCCAAACCCAGGCCCCGCCAAACCCAAGATCATTTGGGACAGCGATGACCTGGGTGAGGTCCTCCCTGGGCATGACGACCCCCTCGTCATTCAAGCAACAATCGCCAACTTTGGCGTCAACAGGGTCTTTGTCGACCACGGCAGCTCTGCCGATATTTTGTTTGTTCCATGCCTTTCAGCGTTAGGATTCACAACTAACGATCTGACTCCTGTTGCAGGAGAACTTTCAGGTTTCAACGCAACCACTACCAAACCGCTGGGAATGATAACCTTGCGTTTATCATTGGGAACGCCACCGACGTCGAAATCAGCTGATATCCAGTTCTTGGTGCTTGGCACTCCTTCCGCATATAACGCCATACTTGGCCGAAGGATGTTTGCGGCGTTTGAGGCAAGCATTTCCCACCCACACTTGGCAATTAAGTTTGTTGCTAAAAACAACAAGGTTGCAACGGTGAAAGGCGATCAGCTGGTCGCAAGGAGCTGTTACAACATATCCCTAAGGCCAGCTACAAAGGTCACATTCAGAACTCAACCACCAAGCTCAAACCCACCGCCCCCAAGAAACAGCCCAACTAAGAACACGATCAAAGGCGATCAGTGTCTCTTGGTGGAATTCGATGCAAGAGACGACCCCAGAGTCGAACATGCAAGACCTACCCCCGACGGAGCCCTAGAGCACGTCACACTTGGAGATGCAGACCAAACCACAACCATTGGGGCGGCGATGCATCCCGACACCAAGGAGAAGCTTATTCAACTCCTTAAAAGAAACAAAGACTTGTTTGCTTGGAAACCATCCGACATGCCGGGCATCGACCCTGAAGTATGCTGCCACAGATTGTCCGTGGATCCCAAGGCGAAACCCATCGCCCAGAAGAAGAGGAAGTTTGGCCCCGACCGCCAAAAGATTATTGATGAAGAAGTAAGGCGACTGCATGACGCCGGATTTATCCGAGAGATCAAGTATACCACGTGGCTGTCCAACCCGGTGTTGGTTAAAAAGCCTAATGGGGCGTGGAGAATGTGCGTCGACTACACTGACCTCAACAAAGTGTGCCCAAAGGACGCATATCCATTCCCCAGCATCGATCAACTCGTTGATAACGCGTCAGGGTTCAAAATGCTGTCTTTCATGGACGCTTACTCTGGCTACAATCAAATCCCTCTACTGGAGGAAGACCAAGACAAAACGGCGTTCATCACTCAGAACGCCAATTACTGCTATACCATGATGCCCTTTGGCTTAAAGAACGCCGGAGCAACCTATCAGCGCATGATGAACACGGTTTTCAGAGACCTGATCGGCGACAGCATTGAAGTGTACATCGATGACATGATCGCCAAATCACGAGATCCAACGCTGCACCTGAGCGACCTCGAAGGAGTGTTTGAGAGGTTGAGAAAGTACAACATGCGCCTCAACCCCAGCAAATGCGCTTTCGGAGTCCCTGCCGGCAAGTTCCTAGGCTTCATGCTCACTGAAAGGGGCATCGAAGTCAACCCAGATAAGTGCAAGGCGGTCATTGAAATGAGAAGCCCCCAGACTGTCAAGGAAGTTCAACAGCTAACCGGAAGGCTAGTAGCCCTCACACGGTTTCTGGCAAATTCAGCCCATAAGTCCCTCCCCCTCTTCGGCTTACTGAAGAAGGGAGTTACCTTTCAATGGTCTGAAGAGTGTGAAAAGGCGTTCCAAGAGTTCAAGAAAGTTCTTTCCTGCCCCCCGGTCCTCGCAAAACCCGACAGCGGAGAGACGCTTTACTTGTACCTTGCCGTCGGCAATGAAGCAGTCAGCGCCACACTCATCAAAGATTCAAAACCAGAGGGACAAAAGCCAGTCTACTTCATCAGCAAAGTACTGCAAGGTGCGGAGCTTCGATATCAGCAGGTCGAGAAGGTCGCCTTCACACTCATCTTCGCTGCCAGACGTTTGAGGCCGTATTTTCAGTGCCACCCGATCACGGTCAGAACTAACCAGCCAATCCGCCAGGTTCTCCACAAGCCTGATCTCGCAGGAAGAATGATGTCATGGGCGGTGGAATTATCTGAGTACCAGATCGCTTACGAGCCGCGTACCGCCATCAAAGCCCAAGCCCTAACAGACTTCATCGCTGAAATGACACACGCCAACCCATCTGGCGACCATGTAACTGGCGCCCCTGGACAGGCTACCTGGAAACTATTCGTTGACGGCTCATCCAACGCCAAAGGATCAGGAGCAGGTATGATAATTGAAAATCCAGACGGTGTATCCACGGAACACTCGTTATCATTCGAGTTTAGCACAACCAACAACCAGGCAGAATATGAAGCAATGATAGCAGGCCTAATTCAGGCAAAGGAGATGGGCGCCCAACATCTCAAGGTATTTAGCGACTCGCAACTGGTAACCTTCCAGATCTCAGGAGAGTACCAGACAAAGGGTCCACTGCTGTGCAAATATTTGGAAAAGGTCAAAGAGCTACTCCAATCTTTTGAAACTGTTGAAGTCAATCACATCAGGCGAGCAGATAACGCCAGGGCCGACATCCTCGCCAAATTGGCAAGCACTAAGAGCCCAGGTAACAACCGATCTGTGATTCAGCACAATTTGCCTGACCCATGCATAATCATGTCCATTACCGACGCCAACATTGAAGTCGCTGAAGAAAGTTGGATCACGCCAATCATCAACTATTTGACAGTTGGGATCCTGCCTCCAAACCCTAAAGAAGCTCAGAAGGTCGTTCGGAGAAGTGCCTACTTCTGCATCGTCCAGGGGCGTTTGTACAAAAGAGGAATTTCTATTCCGCTTCTTAAATGCATCGTCCCAAATGATGTGCATTACATCTTGGAAGAGATTCACGAAGGGATCAACGGACACCACATGGGCGGTCACTCCTTAGCAAAGAAAGCTTTAAGGGCAGGATTTTATTGGCCATCAATGGAAAAGGACGCACGAGAGCACGTGAAGAAGTGTGACAAATGCCAAAGGTTCGCTGACGTCCACAGAGCCCCTCCAGAAGAATTAACCTCAATCACGTCGCCATGGCCCTTCTACAAGTGGGGGATCGACATCTTAGGGCCTTTCCCCATGGCTGCGGGACGAGTCCAATGGCTTCTAGTGGCAATTGATTACTTTACCAAGTGGGTGGAAGCCGAACCTTTGGCGACCATCACATCGCAGAAGGCCAGGAAGTTCTTTTGGAGGAGCATCGTTCACCGTTTCGGTATCCCTGGCGAGGTAATCACCGACAATGGCACCCAATTCACCGATAGCAAGTTTCGGGAGTTAATGAAGACTTTGCAAATCCGACACCACTTCGCAGCGGTTGAACACCCACAATCAAACGGTTTAGTGGAGTCGGCCAACAAGATGCTAACCAAAGGGATTAAGAAGAAACTCGAAACACACAAAGGTGCGTGGATTGACAATCTGGGCGACGTGTTGTGGGGGTATCGAACGACCGCCCAATCTTCCACCCAAGAAACGCCATTTAGGCTAACTTACGGATCAGAAGCAATGATCCCTGTGGAAATCGGAGAATCTTCATGGAGGCGTGACCACGTATCCGCAGTCGCCAACGATCAAAACCTTGCCGAAGCACTGGACTTGCTGGACGAGCTCCGAGACAATGCCGCCCAAAATGATAAGCTCACCAAAGATAAGTCAGCCACTTACTACAACAAGAAGGTAGTCCATCGGAGGTTCGAGGTCAGAGACATAATCCTACGAAGGGCGGACGTTGGGAATAAGAACGCCCGTGAAGGAAAGCTCGCACCAAATTGGGAAGGACCATACAGAATCGCCAACGTACTAGGGAACGGCGCTTACTCCTTAGAAACATTGGACGGGAAAGCAATCCCGCGAGCATGGAACGCCGACAAACTCCGAAAGTATTATAGCTGATCACCCATGTAATATTCTCTGTACTCTTTTCCTTTCCCAGGTTTTTATCCCAACGGGATTTACTAGGAAAGGTTTTTAACGAGGCAGAACATCTTAATAAAAAGATCTTGACAAAATTCCTACTCTTCGCATGATTTGGTCAGAAACGGGACGGTTCTCACCCCCGCCGCAGTTGGTCTGGGACGGTACTCACCCCCAGCCAACGCCCAAAAACGGGACGGTTCTCACCCCCGCCGCAGTTGGTCTGGGACGGTACTCACCCCCAGCCAACGCCCAAAACGGGACGGTTCTCACCCCCGCGTAAGTTGGACTGGGACGGTTCTGACCCCCAGCCAACGCCCCAAACGGGACGGTTCTCACCCCCGCCGCAGTTGGTCTGGGACGGTACTCACCCCCAGCCAACGCCCAAAAACGGGACGGTTCTCACCCCCGTCGAAGTTGGCTTGGGACGGTACTCACCCCCAGCCAACGCCCAAATCGAGACGGTACTCACCCCGTGTAAGTTGGACCGGTTCTCCCCCAGTTGGTCTGGGAGCCAACGCCCCAAAAACGGGACGGTTCTCACCCCCGCAGTTGGACTGGGACGGTTCTCACCCCCAGCCAACGCCCCAAACGGGACGGTTCTCACCCCCGCATAAGTTGGACTGGGACGGTTCTCACCCCCAGCCAACGCCCCAAACGGGACGGTTCTCACCCCCGCGTAAGTTGGACTGGGACGGTTCTCACCCCCAGCCAACGCCCCAAACGGGACGGTTCTCACCCCCGCACAAGTTGGACTGGGACGGTTCTCACCCCCAGCCAACGCCCCAAACGGGACGGTCGTCACCCCCAGCCAACACACTTGGACTTTTGGAAGATCCTTAATTTAAATTGCTTGAGGCGCGCAAGGTTAAAGTTATGAGCAAAATAAAGAAGCCAGAAAAAGAAACAAGAGCAAAGAAAGGTAGAAGATATATTCATTTCTGAAGGAAAAACCCGAAGCTGACATGCCAGCCGCGGAAAAAAAAAAAAAAAAAACTGCTAAGATCTATGCATCTTTATCCTTCAACGCTTCAGTCGCCGCTGGATCACAGTTCAGATTGACAACGCCTGCCTGAGGTGCCTCTGTCGCCCCTTCTTCATCGTCAGTTTCACAGGCTTCCTCTATGACTTTCACCCCGCCGCCATCCAAATGCTCAACAATTTTGCCGTCCTCAACGTCATAGGCAGGATCTAACCCCGCCAAATCAGCCTCTGGATACCGAACGGCAACTTGCTGGAGCGCGTTGGTAAAGGCCTGAGTCATCAGGCTGGCGAGGGCCTCCTCTAGCTTCTCAACCTGGCCTAAAGCCTTGCTGAGGTCTTCATCTTTTGCATGAAGACGCCCCTCGGTCATGAACAGCTTGGAGGCCAGCTCCTCCTTCTCCGCCTGGAGGGTCCCTTTCTCCTTTTGGACGTCCTCCAACGCCCTGCTTACAGAGGTTTTTTCCTCTTTTAAACGCTTCACATCATCGTCCAGAGTTGCTTGCCGCGCCGTGAGTGCCTTGATCGATGCATCCTTGTCAGCAAGCTCCTTGCCAAGCCGCCCCACATCAGCAGTAAGGGCATCCACTTGTCGCCCAAAGTCTTCAAGGCGATCTGCCTGCACTGAGCACTTCTCATATACCGCCAAAGCAATCTCTTGCATAGCAAATATCCGGCCAACAACCACCTGAGTAGAATCCAGTAGTTGTTGCCGATCAAGGCGTGATGGTACCAGCAAGTTTGGACGCTCTAGGTTTGGGTACCCGAAACAGAGGTCCCTCTCCGTTAGAGAAAGGGCGCTCGAGACAGAAATTGGAGCGGTAGGCCTTGGAGAATCGTGAGGCGGTGTAGGAATCTGACCGCCCTCAGTCAAAGGAGGATCGGTTACATGATCGCTACCCACTGAGAAATCGACAACTTCAACGGGCTCCTGGCGTGAAGTTTTAGAAGGGCGAGTCGGCGACAGACTCAGGGACGCGCCACGCTTGCAGCTAGGGCCTCCCATACCAGGTGATCCACTGCCAAGCGTTGAATCACTTGTGGAGGAAATGCCAGCCGCCCCTGTCGCCTCTCTGATTATGGGCATAGTTTCTCTCTGCTTCAATATTTCAGCAGGAATGTCCGCGGCAGAGCAAACTTTATTTTTCTTCTTCAGGGCCACAGCCTTGCCCTTAGCTGTATCCTTGGAAGCTACAGCAGATGGAGCTGGAACAGCAACCCCTTGGCGCGCCCTCAGCTTCGCTGCCGCTTCGCGTGCAAGTCTTAATGATTCTGCCGCCATGTTCCCAACTGCAAAACAAAGCAAAGGCAAAGAAAGAGTTAGAAGATAAAAAAGGGAAGGATTGAGAAAACATTGCACGCCTTAGCAGAAATAACCAAAACACTCAGAAAGCCATCACACCTCCGTGACACAACACTCTTTTCGTCGGCCAGACCGGCATGAACTTCTTAACGTCCACAAAAAATTCAACTACTTTTTGCTCCCCAAGCGTCAAACTGCCAAAGGGGAAGGAATACCGACCGGCGTGCACCTCATAATGCGCCTTTGTCCAGTACAATGGGAATCGGCACTGTCTAGTCGCCGCATCGACAAAGAAGGGTAACTCCCCATCCGCCAGTGTCGGCTCAACCCAGAAGAAGGTGTGTTTCCAATTCTTGTATGAATTGGCATATTGAGCAAAAATTGCTCCTAATGACGTCCCCGCCTTTAGCGAAACCCACCCAAGCTTTTTCTTCGGCGATACTTGGAATAAGTAAAAAAACAGCCGCACGGAAAACTCCCATTTGAAGTACCGGCAGATGCTTTCGAAAACCCTAACGAACGCCCAAGCGTTCGGGTGCAACTGAGAGGGAGCGACTTGCAAATGTGACAAGACTCCCATCTCAAAATCGGAAAGAGGAAACCTGACTTTCTGGTCGGTAAAATGGGTTTTATAGACCATGAACCGCCATACAGACTTCCGGGCGTCACTGGGTGCGTCGCAAACCCGGCGGTCACTCGACACCGCGTACGGCTGCCATTTGTCTTCACTCGCGGCATTCTCAGTAATCATAAACGCCGTTTCAGTCTGGTAATGGCGAGCTAGAACATCCTTATCAGCATAACATGAGGAGGACGCCATAATATCTGGGTCCACCCATTCCCTCGCCTCTAGGCGATTGTCCGATTGAAGGATCTCCATCAGTCAGTTAAATCCTACCTGGAGTAACAAACGGGTGGTCAATCGGCAGATGGACCCCAAATCAATAGGACGGCTAAAAAGAGAAAAGAAAAACGCTCTCGCCCTTCTACCCTACCCCCACAAACAACAACACTTACATTAATTGTTACAAGAAAATATGACTGGGTTACTTACCATCAGTATCAGAATTATCAGAAGAACTCGAAGCGTAAAAATCCGAGAAGCTTAATGAAGAAGGCCACCAAGCAGGTGGTATCTTATAAAGCTCAGTCTTCGTATATGGCGTCCCACACACCATACCTGACAAGACGCCCATCTTCTGGATGTAACCTACCCACTCGGTTATCCGTAGACTCATCATATTTACGGCGATGGAAGGACGTGGAAATTGGTGGTATAAACCCTTTCGAGGTGCTCAGAGCAAGCGTGAGATTAGAAGATGGATTGGAAGGCTTATAGTAAGTTTCAATGGGGCGATGTTGTGGGAGCTGATTTATAGAAGACAAAGGGCGAATAAGTCGCCCTGAGCCAAATGAAGAACGCCGAGAAGTTCGGCGACGAGGATGACCACCTCTCCCACTTGAAGAAACGGAAAGACCCGAACGACGACGACTTGAAGACCGAGCTCTGACCCCCTCTTGGGAACTCCCTGGCTGCCGTCGCCTAGATCTGCTAGGACGACGCCCACCAGTCCCAAATGTCTCTCCCAGATAAGGTACTACTGGTCCTAAAGCCCGTTCCGGTAAGAGATTCTGAATCTCTTCCTCAGAAAACCCCAACAGTTCAGGAATTTTGCCGTGGGGCAGTGACTCTACCCCTGGGACCAAAGAGCGAGAAGAAGAAAAGACATCACTAACTCCCACCGGACAACCTTCGACTGACTCGAAGGCTTCCTCAAACTCTTCCTTAATTTCAACCTCTGGTAAAACCAACCCAGGGATACTCATACCTAGAACCCTACGGTACCCAGAGCACACAAGAAAAGAAGAAGAGATGCAAAAAATTTAAAAGGAAGGGTAGGATACTATACCTGAAGATTACGCACAAATCTCAGGAAATTGCAGAAAGGTTGATCGGAAGACACAATGGCGAAAGTTCAAGTTTCAGAGAGGGAAATGTTCAAAAGCGGACGCGTCCCCCCTTTTTAAAGAAAACGGGCTACGACCTTTCGTTCACTGACGTTTGGTATCCGACCGTTGGATGATGAGTCAGTCAGAATCGGCGGTCATGATAAGCTGCTCCTTCCCAAACCGTATGATGTGAGCAACGTGTCAGGATGAACGGACACGATGAAGGACCAGATGGTAATTTCGGGTCTGATGTCAATCACATCACTTCAATGCGCAGCATCTACGCAAGTAGCCTGCGAAAATTACAGAGGCGTCATAATTACCTTCACGAGAATCGAAGAGGCACGACAGAAGTGCAAAACCTAAAATACCCCTAGTAAAGAAACCAAAAACGGTTCGTGTAAACGCCCGAATCTTATCAGCAAACGCCATACACCGTCTACACATGGCTCCCCAAAGTCCAATCGCCCAATCAGGCAAGGTAACGGCCAATCGCCCAAGCAGGCGAGGTAACGCCCAATTGACCCAACCGCCTAGAAAGGCTTAGCAATCCCAGCAGGGCCCAAGCGCCGCAGCAAAACCCAAATCGCCAAAGCAGGCAAGGTAACGCCTAATTTACTCTAACTTGGCACCATCCTACGCATGCTACCAAGCTGAGGGGCTCCTGTTCTGGATGGCCCAACCGCCAGTGAAGGGCCTAATCGCCACAGCAAGGCCCAAACGCCACGGTTGGCCTTATAAGCCATAACATGCCATTCATCTATCGGCCCAGCGTCGCAGGCCCATACCCCTGTTGAGCTCCACCTCAGCCCTAAGGGCTGACGTAGACGTGCACGCCCACCAAGGGTGCAGCACATCCAAGAGATACACCAAAATGTCTTACCTTGGGACATTAACCACTAAAGGCGATCGCCACAGATACCCCAAAGGGAAACTCTCCCTCTGCCCAACGCTGGCCTAGCCAGTAGCAGGGGGCGCAGCGCCGCCTGCTACGTCGGCGCCTAAACCACCCAACACTGCTATCAGGGGAGCACACCCCAAGGAGAGTTGACCTTCCCCTTGACCTAGCCACACCATGACAATATAAATAACCCCCAGAGGGCACAAAAAAAGCATGTTATGTATCGTTATTTGCCTATTACTTGAATTCTCTTATAGCTTATACTTCGGTTGATTATCTGCTTGTACTTGGGATCATATCTCGTGGCCTGGTCTATACCAAAGCCATAGGTATCGCTCATACAGTGATCATACACCCTATAAGGGAACATAGTGGGCTTATAGATTCCTTCGGTACAAAAATGAAGGGACTTGAGCTCAAAATTAATGACATTGTGGAGTAAAAAGAAAATAAGAACCAATGATTGAATAAGGGAAATGTTGAAGTAGTGGAATTGACAATTATAAGTACGGGTTTCATTTGGGAAGAGTTACTATTTTTAAAAATTTTGTGAACAATTTTATTTTATTTTTTAAATGCATAATTTGTCGGGTTTTTTTTGTCACCTGACCGAATCATCGGTTTTGATAAAATTCGATTGGTTCTAATCAAATTTTGTCGGATCCATTGCATAATCAGTCTATCGCAAGACTCGAACCGACTAAATCACCAATTCATCAAATTTCGAGTCAGGGAGGTTCGAGCCGGATTTGATAACTGATAGCCACTTTTGAAATTTGAATATGACCCCTTATGGTTTTAAACTTAACACTTAGACTCACTGTGCTGAAATAATTTATCATTTAATTTTCATATGGTTTCAAATTTTCACTTCGACCCTTATGATTATAAAATTCTTCATTGTTTTAAAAAATAAACATTTTATAAACATATTTAAAATAAATTTTCTCTTTTTTTATTCTATATGCTCATGTAATGCATTTAGGGTTTGAAAAATATCTTAAGTTATTTATTCTTAAATTAATTTATAAATTATCTTATTTTTTTAATTTTAAAAATATATTTGAAATTAAAAAAATTATTTAAAATGAAATTAAAAAGATATTATTTATGATAAATTAAATATGTATTATCAAAATAAGATATTTACTTTCTTTAAATAGATAAAATAAAAATATTTGATTTGAATCTATTTTGTTGATAAAAATAAGTGAATTTTTTTAGATTCTTTATTTTATTTTTTAAACCTTAAATGCATTAGGTGAGGATATAAAATAAAAAGAGGGAAATTTTATTTTCCTCTTATTTATTTTTAAAATTTTTTATTTTTGTAACAAAGGGACTAAGTGAAAATATTTTTAACCACAAGGAGTCTAAGTGAAAATTAGAAATCACTGATGCTACCCGGCAAGTATACCGGTCGCACAAGTAATAAAGTGATAAATAAAGTTCGTCTCCACAGGGATTAGGATCTAATATCAATTAAAACTTTTTCATTTAAGAATGGACAATTTCCAAATAGGGTTTTTGACAAATATTGTCAATTTGATGGAAATTGAATTTTGAAAATAAAAGACTTATTTTTGTATTTTTATTTTGAGAAATAAAACAATAAAAATGAGAAGTGATTTGTAAAAAGAATAAGAAAAGCATTATAGCCAGGGTTCATTCACCAAATGATCCCCCGTCTTTACTCCGGATTGATTTACAATAATTATTTATATAATTACTCAGATAAATTATCATCTAAAAGATTTAATAGTTAACCCTCAATTCCTTGCAAGGTTAACCCTTTAATCCCATGAGAAACCCCAATTCCTTGTAATGTTTCTCAAGGGAACAAGCAATTGGCGCGATAATTTAAGCATTTGCAATCGTATACACGTCTATTCTAGCACGCATACAGATTGTTATCTTACCCCCTTTCGAGATCAAAACCCCAATATTCCTATCTAGGGTTTTGATCCTCAGAATATCCCCAACTATCAGATTGATCAACTCTAACAAAGGGAATATAAAATTCGCACAGAATAAAAATAAAGATAATTATATAAATCAAAAACCACAAATCAATCCTTCGTGTCAAGGGTTCACATATGGATCGTGACCCTGACTCCAATAAAAAGATCTAGTCAATCAACATACTGATCGCTGATCTAAAAAAAATAAACATAAAACTAAAAGAAAGAAGAAGAAGAAAAACTAGAACAGATCTTCGAAGGACTTGAAGAACTTCGAAGAACTCGGAGCACTTTCAAGAACACAAACTTTCTCTCCGAAGTGTGACGGCTGATTCTGAATTGTCTGGGATGTGAATGGTGTAAAGGGCCCTTTTATGAAGCCACCTGGTGCATTGTCCATGTAATGCTGCGTGAGTAGATAAGGATGACACTTCATTTCGATGTAATGCTGACAAAACATCCTATCTTTATTCTTTATTTGCTGCAGTGCCAGCTGTGCTTTGACTCAGCGCTTTGATTGCAGATTCTTTCCTTAATTGCTTCAGCGCTAATTGAGAATAGTTTGAAATGTGATGTAATGAGCTTTAAATGTTGATCCTCGCAATTTTTCGAATCTCTTCCTTTTTAACCGGAACAAGACGAAGAACGAAGAACGCCACAGAGCCCTTCTCCTCCAGTCTCTCCAGATCCAGATGGAATGGAATTATCAAAATGTGTGGGATTTTCTCTGAAGACTGAATTGTGTGCCATGGAGTGTGTGGAGAAGAACCTTTACATAGGTAGCAACTAGGATTTCTCCGCGTCTTCCAAAATTACCCCTGATGAAACGTGTAATGGAATAATTAATTACGACTTTATTACCGAAACGTATAACGTAAAGATTTAATTAAAACTTTATTATGTAACTGAAGAATTAAATTAAAATTTATTACGTAACGAAAGAATTAAATTAAAAACAATTTTGAATTCAAATTTTGAATTCAAATTTCACTTCTTTTTCCTGTAAAAACACAACTGAAAGGTGCATATTATTGACATACAAAGAATCAATATAATTAGCAAATATGTATTTAAATTGCTCTTATATGACTCAATTCTTGTCAATTTTAACACAGAAATCACACTTGCCAGAGGCACATCAATCACGGAGAGTTAAATGATAAATTATTTAAGCATAATGGGTGTAAGTGATAAGTTTAAACACAGAGTCAAATGATAAATCACAAAATCACAAGGGATGAAAATGAAGTTTTTCCTATATTATTTAATAAGATGGAAAAATGTTTATCCTTTTAAATGACACAACTTATATCCTTTCACTCTCACAAAGAGGTGAGACCCACACATTTTATTTTTTTCTCAACTCTCTCTCCTCCTTTATCTATCTCTTTCTCTCTCTCTTAAAATGACACAACTAGGGATGTTAACGGGCCGAGCCGGCCAAGCTTTAATCTAACGGGCCAAGCCTGTACTTCAAACGTGTCAGACTGGCCTTAGCCTGTTACTTGTTACGAATATAATATTCAGCTGTAGCGGTTAATTTACAAAAAATAAAAGCATGTCTTAAGCTTGTGGCCTGTTTATTTATTAAAAATATAAACCTTACCTTTCAATTTGCAGCAATATTTAACCTATTAATCATGCACTCGTATGTATTTTTTTGTAAGAAAATAATAACTGTCTCTTTTATAATAAAAAAAATAATATTAAAAAGTCAAAATAACAATGGCACATTTACTTTACTTTACGTTGTTTTTCCTTAAAAAAAATTTGAACAAAAGGGGAAAGCAACAGCATTACAAACAAAACAGAGTCTGGGGCGAGTGGCCCATCAAATCTCTAGCAAACAGTTATCTACAATTCATAGAGATTTCAAGAAAAAGATTGTAGATCCTAGGTGTCTAATAAGTCTTCCTTCGGTTGCCAAAGTATCAGCAACAGAATTACCTTCATTTTTTTTTGTCATTTTTAATATTTCTTTTTCTACATCTTATATTTTCATCTTCATATCTCTTATTTATTTACCAATCGTTGTTGCTAATTATGAAATATTGTTAGCAATTATAAAAAGTGGCACTCGCTGTCTCAAATGATTAATATAAAAATATAAAAAATAAATAAATTTATTATATACGGGCCAGCCTCCAAAGCTCTTCAAGACCGCCTTGCTATGGAAGTCTGAGGCTTTTAAATAAAAATACTTTTCCATGGTAATACCCTGGGTCCGATAATTAAAAAAGACGGGCCGGGTCGAAAACAGCCGGGAAAGGCCCCTGGCCCTTATCATCACCCCAGACATAACTTTACATCCTTTAAAACCGCAACACACTTTACCCAATAAGATGCGATGAACTCAGAACCGGAGTCAAATATTTCTTTCTGGACCTTATACCAGACCGTCTCAATTTGAACATTTTTCTTCTGGATTTTTCCTATTTGTCAGCCATTCAGGTCTTACTATTTTTTTATCTCTTGCATAGTCCACCCCTTAACCTTATTATTCCTTACTCGAATTCATCATCATTTTCTTTTCATTTAATAAAACTACGTCAAAGGTTTTAAAGATGAATTCGCTTCCCCAGCTTATTACATTCAAGCCATTCCAGACTAGCTCCTTTAACGTGAAGGAAACTACACAATAAAAAAAAATGTATTTTAAAAAAATAATTTCAAACTTCTGATTTTAATATTGTAAAACACAAATTTTGTAAGGGAGAAGTATTTCTACCGTCACTTTAGATAAGCTTATCTACAGATATCATTTTCCACTATGTTTCCCCCAGAAGATAATTAAAAATGGCAACTGTAGACAAGCTTATCTAAAGTTGCCATAGAAATGTTTATCACATTTTTGAAAGTATATATTTACTTAAGGGTATTTTTTAAAATTATAAAACTCTTTGTTAAAAATAATGTGAGGGTGACATTTTTTTTGTATTTAAAAAGAGAGTATTAAATTGTACAACTCTCAGAATTTAAAGTTAGTTATTAGATAAAACAAAATAATAGAGACAATCACAGTCATTAGATATAGGATTTTATAATTCTCAGATAATTGAAATCTCATATGTAGAGATAAAAAACATGTGAGATCCATGTGTTTAAAAAAATTATATGTAGGATTAAATATATGGTCAGCACGGAAATCGAAGGGTGTGTAGGAAAATTTGAATTCTCATGTTAAATGAGAATTATAAAACCGTTAGATATAAAATATAAACACAAGAAGGTTTGATATTACGTGGCACTAAGATATTTGTTGATCTTTTGTGGCACTAGGATATTTGTTGATATTTTATGCCATTGGCCTTGGACCACAAGGCTACAAAGACAGGAATG
>JAVKPL010011645.1:0-51358 GCA_032173675.1 Gastrolobium villosum | reverse complement strand
CTTAGGCAACTTATCTAAAGTACTGAAAAGATGCCAGGAGACAAACCTGGTCCTTAACTGGGAGAAATGTCACTTCATGGTCCAAGAAGGCATTGTGCTTGGACACAAAATTTCTAAGGAAGGTATAGAAGTTGATAGAGCAAAACTAATGCTCATTGAAAAACTACCTCCTCCAATTAATGTTAATGGAGTGAGAAGTTTCCTTGGTCATGCTGGCTTTTATAGAAGATTCATCAAAGACTTCTCTAAATTGCCAAGCCACTAAGTCAACTTCTAATGAAAGACAATGAGTTTGTTTTCAATGATGCTTGCCTTAAAGCCTTTAATTTGCTAAAGGAAAAGCTCACTACTGCTCCTGTCTTGGTTTCTCCTGATTGGAGTATGCCATTTGAGTTGATGTGCGATGCTAGTGATCTTGCTATTGGTGCTGTTCTTGGCCAAAGAAGAAACAAACTGTTGCACGTGATTTACTATGCTAGCAAAGTTCTGAATGAAGCACAGGTAAACTATGCAACAACAGAGAAGGAGATGCTTGCTGTGGTCTATGCACTTGATAAATTTAGACCATATCTCCTTGGTGCCAAGACCATCATTTTCACTGATCACGCAGCCATAAAGTATTTGATCTCTAAACAAGATGCCAAACCACGACTGTTAAGGTGGATGTTGTTGTTTCAAGAGTTTGATTTAGAGATAAAAGACAAGTCAGGGATATTTTGATCACTTATCAAGAATCCGAGAGAAGAACCTACAAGATGATCCTACTTTAGAGATCAACGATTATTTTCCGGATGAACAAGTTCTTGCAATCTCTGTGCAATTGTCTGAAGAACCAATTTTTGCACTGCATGTGGAACCATGGTTTGCTGATTTTGTGAATTTTAAGGTAATCAAGAAAGTACCTCCTAATTTCACAAAGCAACAAGTGAAAAAGTTCTTATATGATGCTAGGAGGTATGTATGGGATGATCCATTCCTGTATTTCCAATGTGTTGATGGAATCTTGAGAAGATGTGTATCAGAATTGGAAATCAAGGGGATTTTATGGCATTGTCACAATTCTGATTACGGTGGCCATTTTGGTGGAAACAGAACTGCCCAGAAGGTGTTGCAAAGTGGGTATTACTGGCCTACTCTTTTCAAAGATGCCAGAGAGTATGTTGAAAAGTGTGAAAGATGCCAGAAGACAGGGAACATTTTCCGAAAAGATGAAATGCCTCTAAACACTATTATGGAGGTAGAATTATTTGATTTATGGGGGATCGATTTCATGGGACCATTCCCATCTTCCTATTCCAACCAGTATATTTTGGTAGCTGTGGACTACGTTTCTAAGTGGGTTGAGGCAACAGCTCTTCTTACTAATGATGCCAAGGTGGTTGTGAATTTCCTGAGAAAGAATATCTTTACCAGGTTTGGAGTGCCGAGAGCAATCATAAGTGATGGAGGCTCTCATTTTTGCAATAAGCAGTTTGAAAATCTGTTAACAAAGTATGGTGTCAGGCATAAGGTTGCTACACCTTATCATCCGCAGACTAGTGGCCAAGTGGAAGTTTCCAATAGGGAACTGAAGCGAATCCTTGAAAAGACTGTTAGTATTTCTCGGAAGGATTGGTCGAAGAGACTAGATGATGCACTGTGGGCATACCGAACTGCATACAAAACTCCGATAGGAATGTCTCCCTATCAGCTTGTGTACGGGAAAGCTTGTCACTTACCTGTGGAGCTTGAACATAGATCCTTTTGGGCTGTTAAATTCCTAAACTTTAATGCCACAGCAGCTCTTGAGAAACGAAAGTTTCAACTGTTAGAGCTTGATGAGTTTAGGAATTCGGCTTTTGAAAGCTCCAGAATTTATAAAGAAAAAGCCAAGAAATATCATGATAGCAAAATTGTACACAAGGAGTTTGAGCCTGGTCAGCAGGTGTTGTTGTACAACTCCCGATTGAAACTTTTTCCAAGGAAGTTGAAATCCAGGTGGACAAGACCTTTTGTGGTTAAAAAGGCCTTTCCATATGGTACTGTTGAAATATCTTCCATGGAGGAAGACAGACCCTTCAAAGTCAATGGCTCTAGGCTGAAGTTCTTCCATGGAGGACCAGTGATGAAACAGGTTGTGGCCTTGCGCCTTCATTCCATTGCAACTTAAAAGAGGTAACCATCAGGCACGGGACGTTAAACACGCGCTAGTTGGGAGGCAACCCAACATTTCTATCCTTTTATTTGTATCTTGTTTTCATTTTTTTTAGGTAACCAGAGAAAAATTAAAAAAATGAATGAAGGAGGAAAGTGAAAAATCCAGTGAGTCTACGCTTGAAGCGTAGAACTCTACGCTTCAAGCGTAGAGAAGAAAAAAAGAACAGTGAGTCTACGCTCCAAGCGTAGAACCCTACGCTTCGAGCGTAGAAAAGATGATTGAGCAGAAGCTGAGCGCTCCAAGCGTAGGACCCCACGCTTGGAGCGCAGGAAATTCAAGAGGACAGTAGTTCCACGCTCCAAGCGTAGAACCCTACGCTTGAAGCGTGGGAAGGGAATTCGAAAAGTTAGAAACAGAAGGTCTACGCTTCAAGCGTAGGACCCTACGCTTGAAGCGTAGATGGGGAATTTGGACCGACAGGGGCAGTATGTCTACGCTTGAAGCGTAGAACTCCACGCTTCAAGCGTAGAACAGGATTTAAGTGGTCAACCCTAGTTCTTCCCCCTGCGCCGCGCACAAATTTCCCTCCCCCCTCCTCTCTTCTCTCCATCTCTTTCCCCCTCCTCTCTTCTCTCCATCTCTTCCCCTCTCCTCTCTCTCACTCTTCCCCTCTCCACCTACTACCCACTACCATTCTTCCACACCAGCACCGTTCACCACCGTGCACCACCGCGCACCACTATCATCTCCCACCACCGTTCATCTTCTCCACCGTTTACTTGGGTTTGGGACCAATTTTCTGCATAAATTTCGATCAAAATGGCTGGAGACAAGGTAACCATCCATTATCTCTTTTCTTTCATTACTTGATGATGGTTGCAAGGGTAGGAGAGGTATGATTTTGATATTTTCACATATAGTATATGTTTGTTCATATTGGGAGTAAGTGCTGTTAAAATGCTTTGGCTGAAAATGTGCATGGTTATTTTTGTATAGATGGGGGTAGTCATGTAATGCTGGTATTAGTCATGTAAAATTTGGTTGCAACTGTTGATACGCATGATTAATGGGTTGGGACTGTTGATTTGAATACATGGTTGAAATTAAATCTGGGAATTAAGGTGGATGTTATCAGGAAAAGTGAACTGAATCTGTCTGCTGATAATATTTATTATGCACATGTATTGGGAACTTTTCTGAGTTTCAGGAGAAAAGAATGAAAAAGGGCACCGAAGGGTCATCTGCTACGAAAAGACCCCGCACAAACTTTGACTCCAGAAGGTTTTTGTCCGCTGAAAAGCAGGACGTTTATGAAACCAAGCTGCTGAATAAAAATGTGATTAAAGAGAGGGGGTTCGATTTGGGGAATCTCCTACTTTTTGATGATATTTATTCAGTAGTTCAAAGGAGACGATGGAGGACACTGGTTACCTTTCCACAGGACAGTTCTGGGCGAATTCTCAGAGAATTCCTAGCCAATGCTGATAAGACCACTGTCAATGCCACCCGAAGGAGCTGGGTGAGAGGGAAGGAAGTACCCTTTGATGCTGCGACAATTGAAGCATTCCTGCAAACTTCATATGACCCTACTGCTGAGTGTGAGTTTGTCCGACTATTCAATTTGATGCAGCCGTCGGAAGGATATTATCGGGAAGAGATGCCTCTCATTGCTGATGAAATCCGGGAAAAGATCACCAGTCCATTTTCTGAATGGAAGTTTAGGCAGGGTCTCACTAATGTACCCGAAAAGTTCACTAGACTCTGCCTTACGGGTGAGGCTATCAGCTGGCACACTTTTGTGAATGCTACGGTCATTCCCTCTACAAACAAAAGTGATGTCAATGTCGAGAGGGCTGTTCTATACTATGTGCTGATGGGGGACAAAAATCTGAACATGGCTGCTATTCTATCTGACAGAATTGTCCACATGATTACTCAAAGCAAGGACAATAGTCTGTTGGCTCACAGCTCCTTAATCTCTCATCTATGTATTCGAGCTGGGGTTGAAATTCCCGCTTCTGAGCCATTGGATGTGAAGGCTGAAAAGCCTATGACAAAGATTGCTTTGGGAGGTTATTACAAGGAGACAGAAAAACATGCAGCATGGCTTCTAAACAGCCAAGGCAATCCTATACCTCCTCCAGACCCACAGGATCCGTCAGTACCTCAGGCACCTCCAGCACCCCAGACATCTGCAGCATCATCCTCTGCTCGCCAGCCACTCTATGAGGATTCTCCCATCATACTCGAAATGCATGCTATGATGAAGGCCATGTGCCTGAAGATGGGGATAGATCCAGCAGATCCTCCTAGCTCCTTCCAGCAGTACACCATGGAGGAGTGATCACTGGATGTTTTATTTTTATTTTTCTCTCAGACTTTGTTATTTTTAATTTTTAATTTTGTTATAAATGACCAATAGGATTTTGTTAGGGTCAATTCTACTTTTTGGATATGAACATCTAAGGGTATTTTTCACTGTTTTGCTGATACAATATTGTTAATGATGTGTGTTTCAATTGCGCAGCTGTTCTTAATTGATTAAACTTAGTTATTGCTGGGGACAGCAATTTCTAAAATCTGGGAATGGTGGATAGACTTTCCCACCTGTTCATGCACTTTAGCTGCAATTGTGGAACCACACTTCATTTCAGGGGAGATATTCGAACCAATTTACGTTTTCAGTTTTAAATATCTGTCTTGGTTATAGTGATTTTAAAAATTCAGCAAAATTTTTTGGAATATGCCTGTTGTTTGGAATATGCCTATTGATAATCTCAGATCTAGGTGTTGCTTTCCTAACAAATGATTGAGTTCATCTTAGGAAGTACATTAAGTTTTGAAAATTTTGGCATGATGTCACTTGGCATGAGTAGAGTTTATGATTGTTCGTCTGTCTGAAATTATGTGCTAGAATACATGATATGCCTGATATCTTTGTGAAAATCTAGTCTGAAATCATAGCCTTTGAGGTTTGAGCCTATACAGTAATTTTTTTTTTAGAGAGGCCTCACTGTAGTAACACTCTAGAACTTGGTTTGTTTCTCTACAAGGCATGCATTTTAACTGATATGATAAGGCAGTTGTTCTTGATAGCCCTGGCCATATAGCTCACCTATATAAATAATTTTTCCATTGTTATCCCCTTGAGCCAAGCCTGCTCATTGATAATTACCAGAATGTTGCTTAGCCTATCCATGTTAACTTACCTTAAGTGAGATTGAATTGCTGATTCTTCTCAAGAAGAAAAGAAAATGTCTAAGGTAAGCTCCACTACACTAAGCAAATTGAAAAGGGAAAAAGGAAATTGGAAAAGAAAGAGAGGAAGAAACAGAAAAATTCAAAAAAAAAAAAAAAGGAAAATGAAAATGCGGGTGAAGCATTGTGAATAAAAGTGGTCAACATAGGAATTGACTTCCCGAAATTCTGTGGGCAAGTTAGTGGAGCAAAACTGATGAGTTGAAATTATATAAATTATGTTGTCTTCAGTTTTTCAATCTCATAGCGTTTGAAGCCACTTCCCATATAAATTCCTACCTTTAGCCAGGCCAAATTAAAACCATTGAAAAGTCCTTTGATCAGTTAATGCATGCGTTTGAATCCTTCAATTTTAAGGATCTTGAGAATATGAGCAAGCCTATGGCAGTGTTACAGCTGTGATGGTTGTGTATGTCTGATACCCTAAAAACACCAGAGTGGGAGTGATATATTTTGTCTTGGTGAGGAATGTTCAGACTACATTCATGATTTTTCAGAGAAGTAATGGCATAATTAGAAATTCTTGCAGAATTCAGTCAGGCATGACATAATAATTTCTTCAAGTGTTTGGATGATATTGTGCTGAAATACTGTTGTACAT
Source organism: Gastrolobium villosum (assembly GCA_032173675.1). Taxonomy (NCBI): domain Eukaryota; kingdom Viridiplantae; phylum Streptophyta; class Magnoliopsida; order Fabales; family Fabaceae; genus Gastrolobium; species Gastrolobium villosum. Next base: position 45,362 of record JAVKPL010011645.1, on the reverse strand, counting down.
TTTTCTAAGTTTGAATCAGTTTATTGCTGAGGACAGCAATGTCTAAATCTGGGAATTGTTTGATATGCTCCCAGCATATATACTTTTATAGATCAAAAAAACATGAAATCAGATCTAAAACTGTTTATAAAGGTGTATATGTAGTGAAATTATAGAATAAAAATTGTCAGACATTCTCTCACTCAAATTCTTCATGTTTATAGGAGAAAAAGGACAAATAAAGGAGCAGGAAGAAAATCAGACAGAAGCTCCACGCTTCAAGCGTACAATTCAACGCTTGAAGCGTAGAAAAAAACCTCAAGACAGTGAGTCTACGCTTCAAGCGTAGAACCCTACGCTTGAAGCGTAGACAAGGAGAAAAGAGGCAGAAGCTCCACGCTTGGAGCGTGGACCCTGCGCTCCAAGCGTAGGGTTGAGATGGACAGCTGTCAGTTGCGAGAAAAGAAGGATCCTGATGTGCATAAAAAGGGCACAAGGCAACCCTAAAACATACTTTTGATATTCTGGACAATTCAGAGGTCATTTTGGAGGCGGAAGCTCTGGAGAGATCTCTTCTTCTACCTTTCTGTAGTTCTTGTAGTTTATGTTTTCATTTGAATATTGGATTCTAGCCATGATAATGGTTTGCTAGAACCTTTTTGCTGTAGTTAGGGTCACGAACCCTTGTGAACCCCTGATACAATGGATTGAGTTTTTATTGATATATTTATCTTTTGAATTTCGTTCTATTCTGATCGTATTGTTATTGTTTTTATTAGATCCGATCAATCTAGTAAGTAATAATAAATCTGAGGATTAGGGCCAACAAGAGGGATCTGAGGTCTTTAATCCAGAAAGGGAATAGAACGACGGTATGAACATGATCTAGGGATAGACATGATTCATATTGTAGATGTTTTAATTATCGATCTTTATGCTTGATCTCATATAGGGCACCTCAAGGAATTAGGGTTCTATATGAGATTAAAGGGTTAATTCCTCAAGGGATTGAGAATTAACTATTGATACCTTTATCTGATAATTATCTAATTTCACGATTTATATATTAATATTTAACTTAATCCAGAGTAAAAGGTGGGGGATCATCGGTGAGTGTTCTCTAACTGCAGCGTTTTTCTCATATATTCAAACCCTTATTTTATTGGATTCTTTATTATTCAAAAAGAACAAAAACACGTCTTTTTATTTTACAAACCAAATTCCCACACAATCCTGACATTCGTCTCAAAAACATCTTGAAATATTTAATCTTAAAAAGGATAGTTTAATTGATTTGGACACACTCTCTGTGGATACGAACTTGACTTATCATTTTATTACTTGCGCGATTCGGTACACTTGCCGATTCACGTCATCAGTACACTGCATGACCTGAAATATCTTGTCCATCAATTGCAGCCATCTCGCCGCAGCAATAGGATCTAAAGACCCCTCAAACACAGGTGGCTTATGCTTCCTGAAAGCATTCAGCCGACGATCAATAGCATCACGATCCTCAGCAGGCTCTGCCAAGGTCTCCACTGACTCAGCAACATGAGCAGCACTGCCAATCTGGCTATGGCTCCCCTCCCGATTACTAGGTGGAGGCGGCGGTGGCGGTGGCGGTGGAGCCTGGCCGACAGCAGGACCAGCCTTCAACTCCTCCAACATGACTCTCATCATTGTCATGTTCGCCATCTTGTTCACCTCGAGGACTTCTTCAGAGGTCCTCCGGTTCGCTTCACGAACCTCAACTACGGCTATCCGGTTCGCCTCGCGAACAGCTTCCATCATTGCCGCGTTGGCCTGTCTAATGGCCTCCTGATCGGCTACTCTGGCCGCCTGCATCTCAGCCAATGCAGTCAAGACAGGATCGGGTTGATCCTCTAACGTGTCTCGTGTTCTCCCGGATCTTACCATGACTCTTGCACAAGTTACACAATTTATGAGTTGATCAAGCCCACGCAGTGTGGTCACATATGCATTATCATAATAACATTCGACGGAGTAAACACATAAGACAGACACAACCAAACAACCTAGCAATTGCAATACATACAGGCTTTTCCCTCGAACCATTGCTCTGATACCATAAATGTAACACCCCGTATATATCCGGTAATGTTATCATACTATCGTATTAAGCTGCGCTTAATTAAAAAATGCGGAATATCTTTTTCTTTTCAATTATGATGCCATTATCATTACCAACTTGCTTATTAACAGTTAATAAAAACATTGCCTATATGTAATTGCAATAAAACAACTAACTGAAATACCTCACTAAATAAATATCATAAGCATAAGTCTCTAGTCACGGAACTACAACACGTAGACCGGACCAACTAACAGTTTATACAACTCAGCTCAAAGTGCTAACATAAAGTGACATGGACAAACCCCATGCTCACACAACTAAGGCAACAAGCCCAACATCAGTCTCAACATCAAAAGCATAATAATAAAGGTGCAGAAAACATAAACAGCATCCAATCCAGTCATGCTATCAACAAGCAGTCATAACAATAATCATCAGTCATGCTCTGGCCTCTTGCCACCAGAGACATCAGCCCCCATACTACCTGAACCTGAAATAAGCATTCCCCAAACGTGGGGTGAGATCTCTAAACAAGAAATCTCAGTAAGACAAGGGGTCCTCAAGGATCTTCCATCCCAAGCTCACTAACATGTGCAATATAAGTTTAAAAGCAGTTCATCATCATCAGTTCTAAAACAATGCAATGCAGCAGATAATTATGTCATGTGTGTCAATACTATTCTACTGGTCAGAGAAATGCAGGAATATGTCTATCTCCTATATATAGTGCAAGACGCCACTTGCATCCACCCCGGATCACCGTATTGTATGACGCCACATACTCAGGCTTACCGTCCAGATGGAACAACACATGCATATTAAAAGCCATTACATGTAAAGTTCAATCAACATTTCATATTTTCAAAAGCATGTAACACAGCATGCATATACCATATCCCCATGGAACATGGTGGAACCAAAACATGGCTAAACCGAGGACACGAAAGCTTACCTTGCAAGCTAACACCCAAAGCCAAGAGTCCACAGCTCAAAGTCCAAACACCGCAGAATCACAATCTGTTATGGACCAATACTATATCAGTAATCATGCATCTCAAGCGTACAACTTAAAGACAACGCCTTTCCTTTACGTTTTACGTCTTAAGGCTCCATACAAGCCATAAGCCCTTAATCGCTTGATTCTGACTTAGTTCATTAATTACAGAAGCCCAACTTCCTTAATCTAGGGTCCACAAACCCCCAATTGCTTACTATATGCACAGTAAAGCTACTGTTCTTCGAAATCCCAGAATATCCGGATATCTCATTGGAAATATCAGGATATCCCGTATCAGGATATCGTACTAGAAATATCAGGATATCCCATATCAGGATATCGCACTCGAAATATCAGGATATCCCATATTCGGATATCTCCCTCAAAATATCAGGATATCCAATATCCGGATATCTCACTCGAAATATCAGGATATCCAATATCCGGATATCTCCCTCAGAATATCAGGATATCCAATATCCGGATATCTCACTCGAAATATCAGGATATCCAATATCCGGATATCTCACTCGAAATATCAGGATATCCAATATCCGGATATCTCACTCGAAATATCAGGATATCCCATATCAGGATATCGCCCTCAAAATATCAGGATATTCAATATCCGGATATCTCACTCGAAATATCAGGATATCCAATATCCGAATATCTCACTCGAAATATCCGGATATTTCGCGACAGAATGCAGTTTCTGCATTTCGCGAAGATATCCTTCCAAGGTTCCATTTTTAACACTTCAACACGTTAAAGCATGCATTTTTATACCCTCTTAGGTTAACATATCAGTTGGTTACTTACTTAACCCATTTACATGCAAAGATGACACCTTTAACCCATTAAAACACATGATCAAGGTTGGTACAACTCACCAAAGGCTTGAAACAGAAAGTGGAGGTGCTCTTGGAGCTCACAAGCAACTCCAAGGTTCAGACTTGTAAGGGTGCACGAAAATGCACAACAAGGTGGGTCCTTTCTACTCAAAGGTTGACACTTTGAAGCTCACAAGCCAAGAAGAAGGCCCCAACACTACAAACCACCAACTCAGCCCCTTTAGCAACCCCAACACAGCCCCAACACTCAGAAGCAAGGCCACCAACACCCTCCCAATGCTCACTCTCACTCACCACAAGTGTTTAGGAGAAGTAATGGTAAAATAAATGGCCTCAAAACTCAAAACTTGGAGAAGAAGCTATGAAATAGTGTTTAAGAAAACTGAGCAGCCACCCTCTACGTAGAGAATAACAGCCACCTAGGGTTTTGTGCCTTAAATGGCCTATTTATAGCCAAAACATTAAAACACACAGTATTAGCTTTAATTGCTACACTTAGCATTTTAATCCCAAACTTTGGAATCTTAACCTAATCGATTTTACAAGAGTTATCATATTTTTATATTATTTTTCTGAGCACCTTTTCGGTACGCGCTTTTCCATAGCCAGTGGCATCAGATTTCATTATTTTGACTTGAAACTCGTTTTACAAGTCCTACATATTATTCTAGTAATTATCATGCACTTATAATAATTTTCCGGGATACTTTTTCGGTACGCATTAATACCGACTAGCAGAACCGGTATCTGCACTTTTCTTCCGAAAAGCGACTTTCATCATTCTTACCCACTAAATATAATTATTAAAGCTTCATAATAATTATTAGGGTCAATTATGGAATTATTTCCTAATTATCACAATTAATTCATTAATTATCTTAATTAGCGGTGGAAGTTCTTACAGGAAGCTTACCTAAGCTTAAAACAAAGGTACAAAGGCTCTTGGAGCTCACCAAAATCTGACATAACAAAGTGCACGAAAATAGCACTTCACAATGGGTTCTTTCACACCAAGGATGGCTTCTTGAAGCTTAAAATGACACCACCAAGGTTCCCTCAACTCTCACCCATGAAGACAGTCCCGAACCTCACCAAACAGATGCTCAACATCAGATTAAAGGATGACTCACACACTCACAAGCCACTCCATAAGGTGTTTGCAAGATTTAGAGGGGAGAAATCAAGCCAAAGGTGACAACTTGATGGTTTTCCAAGGAGAGGAATACATGAACATGAAGGAGGCTGGTTAGCAGCTACAAAGACTCACGTAGGGTGGCACAAATGACCTAGAAATCTGTGCAAGATAGTATTTATAGCCCACTTAGTATTAATCGCATTGTATTAGCGCTAAATGCTACGCTTAGCATTTTAATCCCAAAATTTAGAATCTAACCTACTCATTTTTCTAAGATTTTTTCATATTTTTATTTTATTTTTCCGAGCACCTTTTCGGTACTCTTTTTCCATAGCCAGTTTCAGTTCTGGCACCAGTTCTCATTATTTTGATTTGAAACTCGTTTTACTAGTCCTATATAATATTATAGTAATTATCATGTACTTATTATAATTTTCCGGGATACTTCACCGGTACGTATTTATACCGGGTAGCATAACCGGTATCTGCACTTTTCGTCCGAAAAATGACTTTCATCATTATTACTCACTTACTATGATTATTAAAGCCTCATAATAATTATTAGGGTCAACTATGAAATTATTTCCTAATTCTCATATTTAATTAATTAATTTCCTTAATTAACGGTACGAGTTCTTACAATGTGCCTCCCTCCTCGATTAGGCGATTAGTCTCATCCTTCCTCCGGTAGCGAAGCTCAATGCACCCACTGTTCAAATGAGGGGCTAGCCTACTGGGCCATATCCCGAGAGCAAGGTGACCGGAGGAGGTTGAATGGAAATACCTCCAAATTATACCAAAAAAAATAGACCTAATTCGTTGTATTGAGCTACCACTTAAAAGTTGCTTTAAAAACAATTATTGAAAAAGAAACACTTGCAAGTTGCCACAGTGTCAATAATTTATCAACCATCTTATTATCATATTGATTTCGAGTAAGTATAGGACTAGAAAAACATAATGAAAGAGCCACACCTGTATGTAAAGCCGACAGTAGAGTTTCAAATTAAAAAATTGGAAAAAATAAGATGAAATTGTCAACCATCCATTGATGCGCTATGATGCAATGCACAACTGTAATCTTTAATACCCTCATATCATGTGGCCACTGGCCAGGTACAATAATGTTGGAAAAGGATACATATTACAATTTGTTTTTTTGTTTTTTTGGTAAGCTAGTACAATTATTTCAACCAGGTACGATAATGTTGGAAGGAAAATGATACATAGTACAATTATTTCAACCAGGTACAATAATGTTGGAAAAGGATACATAGTACAATTATTTCAAGAAAAACTCACTAGGAGTTTTACTATATATCTTAAAAAAATACAAAAATAATGTAATATAACGTATTAAAATATAAATAATTTGTATTTATTTAAATTAATTCATTAAGTATCTGAGAATATTAATTAAAATCCTTTTAAGAAAACTTTTAGGAAAAAGTTCAAAAACCTCTTATGATATTCCTTTGGATCACTTAATCCTTATTTTTTTTATCACTTACTGCTTATGATTTTTTTTCATCCAAGTCCATTCTTAATGATGTTAAAACTTAATTAATATATTTATTTTATCCTTCTTAAGAAAAATACTTTAACTAGCTAGTGTATAAGCTTTCCAAGGTTCTAAGGGTGTGCATACAATCATTCTATTCCCTAACATTATTTCTGAAAAAAAACAATTATTTTCTACTTCTTGTTGGGAACTCAGTTCCATCAAGTTCGGCTAAGCAGTCTTTGTGTGGAAGTCAATCAACAAGATCCTGGATCTCAGATCTCGGCCTGAACTTCACCAGGTCGGGCAGCGCAATGGAAAAACGAAAATCACAAAGAGGAGAGAGAGATAGAGAACACAAGCAGTTTTAACATGGGAGAACCTTCTCCAATGAAGAAGTAAAAACCCACGGGACCTAGTCCATTTCAAAAATCCACTATGAAAATAATGGTTATAAAGAATCAAGATTCACCAATGCGGTGGTTAACATAACCTCTCCAACAATGGTGATAATCAAACTCCCCTAGAGATGTTTCACTCAAACTCTCTGTAGAGAACTCTCAAATACAAAACATAAAGTTTTGCTCACAAATCTCTCAAATTTTCTGATCTCTCTGTCTTTTTTTTTAACCTAGCCTCCACACACAGCTAATGAATATATATATAGAGGAGATGGAATCTAGGGTTAGGGTTTTAGGAAATCACTCAATGGGCTTGCGCTTAGCATTGAAGGTGGAAGCCCAACACTTCTATGCCTTGAAACAGTTTCTCGAAGAAAAAAAAATTAATAACATATATTCTATTTTTATTCCGAGAGAATTGTGTTTAAATTATTTCATCTTATCATCATATTAAAAATTAGATCTAATTCGTTGTGTTGAGCTACCACTTAAAAGTTTCTTTAAAAACAATTATTGAAAAAAGAAACGCTTGCAAGTTGCCAGAGTCTCATTAATCTATCAACCATTATTATCATATTGATTTCAAGTAAGTTCAGGACTAGAAAAACATAATGAAAGAGCTACACCTATATGTGTAAAGCCGACAGAAGAGTTTCAAATTAAAAAATTGGAAAAAATAAAATGAAATTGTCATGCATCCATTGATGTGCTATTATGCAATGCACAATTGTAATAAAACGTATTAAAATATAAATAATTTTAGTATTTATTTAAATTAATTCATTCAGTATCTAAGAATATTAATTAAAAACCTTTTAAGAAAACTTTTAGGAAAAAGTTCAAAAACCTCTTATGATTTTCCTTTGGATCACTTAACCTCTTATTTAGTTTTTTTTTTCACTTACCACTTATGATTTTTTTCATCCAAGTTCATTCTTAATGATGTTGTTATGGACCCGTATAATGGGTCCATTAAGAAACAAGCCCAACAAAGCCCAATAAAGAGCCCATTAAGACGACAGGCCCAACAAGGAGCAATCCCATATCTGAGTCAGCATTGACTCAAGACAGATATCCATCGAGGATACTTATCCGACAACACGGTGACAGCTCAGCGGATAGGCTGGGATCTGAGTCAGAAACACCCAAGTCCCATCCGCATTACCCACAGGTAACCCCTATAAATACCAGGTAAACCCTAAAGGTAGAGACACTCTTTCTCATACTATTACGCTGTCACTGTGCACACACTCCCCTTTGGCTAAGGCCGTTATAGTATTCTGTGTACAGTGATCTGCTCAACTCAAAGGTATCTCCTTCATAGATACCTTGGAGAGGGCACTAGATCCAAAAGAAACACGCCAGTCTATCGGGCTGGACATCTCTGTCTTCAGGACAGAACATTGGCGCCGTCTGTGGGAACGATAAAATTCTATTCCCACCCCAATAGTGGTGAAAGCGCGTCAGCCGCCGCGACATCCAACAAATCCTAATACGATGGGAGCAAAATTCAAAAATGAAGCTCATCAACAGCCCAAGTCGAGTACGTGATCCGAGATATGAAAGTCAATCTCAACGAGCATGATGAAACCGAGATCAAGATCGCGACGAGATAGAGATTGAGATCAAAATTATGACCACCACCATCGTCAAGATCATGGCTGTGGTCGAGAAAGAGACCAAGACCCTAACCGTGGCCGAGATCGGGTCTAAAAAAAAGGAAGCAAATCAAGTAAAGGGCAAAAGCTAAGTTTTTCTCCTTTTGTCTAATTTTAATTCGCTGAGGAAAGGATCCACCTTTTTAATATCTTATACTGATATATAAGAAAAGGATCCATCATTTTTAAAAAAAGGATCCGTCTTTTTAATCTTATTTGATAAAAGGATCCATCTTTTACATATTTTCTATTGATATTGGAGGAAAGTTTTTAAGATCTGATACTAATATTTGGAGCAAAGATACTTGGATCGATAAACTTCGATTCCCACCCAATAATGGTGATAGCGCAGGAGCCGCCGCCACATCCAGATTCTAATGCATTGGGTGCAAAATTCAAAAATAAAACTTATCAACCTTTCAAGGTCAGAGGTCGCAATTGCTTTAGCAAACATGACGAAGCCGAGATCGAGATCGATGCTGAGATCGAAATTGTGACCATCACTACCATCGTCGAGATAATGGCCAAGGTCGAGATGGAGACTGATTACCGTCGTCATTGGAGTGATGGCCGAGATCGAAACTGTGACTATGCCCGAGATCAGGACTAAGCAAAAAGCAAAAGCTACGTTTTTCAAATTTTTAATATTTCATATCAATGCGTGAGGAAAGAATCCGTCTCTTTTTTAAAAAAAAAAAGGATTCATCTTTTTAATATTTGAGAAAATGATGCATCTTTTTTAAAAAAAAAACCCACAAGCATCCAGCCGGAGCAACCAGTTTGAACTTCTTCGGTTATTGCTTTGTGGAGTATTACAAATGGCTGAATTACATTAATAGCCAATAAATTCCCATTATTATATTTAAATTTTATCAATTGCTAAATATCCTTGAATGCCAATTAATTAGCAAATGCCCGAAGTCAAAGAGTAGGCTGTCAGGATAATAACCAAATGTAGACAAATGCAAAGCCACTATCAATTGGAGTCCACTTCGTATACTTCGTATACTTAATAAAAAAATGGTGACGTCAATGGTTAAATAGGGTTCGTCACCTTTATGCAAAGAAAATTTTCTTAAAGGTTGGGCCCATGTTGGCTTTTTATTATGATAATGATATGATACACTATATTAATTGCCTTGCTTTTAGCCATATTTGATTTCAATCTGAATGATTGAATGGTTGGAGTGGTGTTATGCCAATTATTATGTTTCAAATTATTCATTGCATCAGTTGCTAAATTAATTGTTGATTGCTAAAACGTTAGTAATTATAATAATGTCTTACTTAATACCATTAAATTATTAATTGAATATAAAATCAATTTTTGAATACATCCTTCAAATTTTGGTGGTCGGATCTAAAACGTTTATCCCCATGACTACTGAAGGAAAAGCAAAGGCATTTTGTGCATGCAAAAACGTCCATCAATTGCCATGCATATCCCAACATGACTACATGTTCATACATTTAGCTTTTGTTTTATTGGACGTGCATTTTGCTTTTTTGGAAAGAAATCGTTGGATGCTCTTACATAAAACCATTTGGTATATCAAGAGAATGATGGATACTAGTATATATTGAAACAATAAAATGTTTCATATCGATATCTGATAAAGGATCCACATTTTTGATATTTCATGTCGATATCTGATAAAAGGATCCATCTTTTTAATATTTTATTCCAATATTTTAGGAAAAGATTTTTAAATATTGAAAAAAAAATACTATTATAAGAAATCAATCTCATATTTGATTTGAATCTGATTGGGATGGAATCTATGTTTTCAAACAAATGACGGTAGTATTGTTCCATCCTTGATGCACATGATTGGGATTGTAACGTATCTCTTATTGAATTGTCATAAAATGAATTCAATTCATTTACAAAATAGTGTAACATATCTCTTATTGAATTGCCATAAAATTCAATTCATTTACTTTTACCATTCATGTTACGCAACAAAATCACACATGATGCTATTTGACTGATTTAATATTCGGCGCATAGTATTTATTTTGCATGAAAGCAAAATTATCTACACATCAAGAATCAATTTTGCCAGAATACTTGCTAAACACGGCTTGTTCAATTACATTTCATTTTTTGATATGGTTCACAAAAAGCCATTGCAAAGGCTCTTAGGAAATCGCAAATGTTCTGTCCTAAAGACAGAGATGTCCAGCCCGATAGACTGGCGTGTTTCTTTTGGATCTAGTGCCCTCTCCAAGGTATCTACGAAGGAGATACCTCGGCATTAGCCAAAGGGGAGTGTGTGCACAGTGACAGCGTAATAGTATGAGAAAGAGTGTGTTTACCTTTAGGGTTTACCTGGTATTTATAGGGATTACCTGTGGGTAGTGCAGATGAGCCTTAGGTGTTTCTGACTCAGATCCCGGCCTATCCGCTGAGCTGTCACCGTGTTGTCGGATAAGTATCCTCGATGGATATCTGTCTTGAGTCAATGCTGACTCAGATATTGGATTGTCCTTTGTTGGGCTTGCTTCTTAATGGGCCCATTATACGGGTCCATAACAGTATCCTTCGATGTTGCTCAATACATAACAATATGGTGTTTCTATTTTTGCATCTGAGATTGACCGCTTCTTGATTCGTATTTTATCTTCTCTCACTTCTTGCAATGTGTATTTAAGCATCTGTTGTGGGTTTAGTTATTTTGAATCTCCACGTCCTTATTTTTGTGTATTATTTGCATAAAAAACACAATATTAGAATGGAACAATTTCGTTCATTTGTATATTATAATGGTTCTAAACTTAATGGTGTAGGCGGTTTGAGCTTTAAAAGGGAAAAAATAGCAATGTATATTGTCCGAGACTTGTCCATTGAAGATTTACTTAAGAAGATTCGTCTGAAGTTTAAGTTGCAACAAAATCAGGTAATATCTTCAGTTACAGGTAGAGTCCATTATGGAAATTGCAAATATGCAGGTTTTGAAATAACTAATGATTAAGAGATTGACATTTTTCTTGGAACATTTGCCCAAAACTCTACTACGTCTCAATTTGTTGAGTTATACGTGGATATTGAGACATCAGAGGATCTGTCAACACCAATACGTGGGCTGGACCTTAACAGTCAGACACAAATTTCATCATCATCGGTACCCCAGCCCACACAATCAACTATTGTGGATGGAGAAGAAAGCGACTGTAATGTTGAACCTGACAATGATGAGGATTAGGAAGATGAAGAATTGGCAAATGACCATGATCAGAATGATAGCGATCTAGGTGATTATGAACATCATGATGAAGAACAATACGTACAACATGACCAATCTTTGCGACCTACCTCGTCATGAACCGACGAGTGTGATTGAAGTACCATGTCATATACTCGGAGTTAGGGGACATGATCCCTTCCCACGCATTTGTAGTCTCAATGCGCTCATGTCTAGTGTTCCACAACTGTATGTGTGGGGCCATCTTGGCTTCCCAATTCTCAGAGATCTTACCACATAAGGTAAAATCATGTGCACCTCGCAACTGTCCAGAAGGTCCAGGGATGTGTTGCTGCATGCCAAATTGCCGCATGCAACGATCAGGCTGGTGCATCTCGACAATATGGAACGCAAGTACAGGTGTCACGGCCCTCCACATATTCTGCATGTGAGGATCTGCACTGAGAAACTCATACCCAACATCCTTATATGACTCCCACATAACTTATAAGAAGCAAGTATTTGTAAGCAACATGGATAAATTAACTAGGGTGCACAAAACTGCCATGGTCATTTAATAACTCTTATATTATTTTGACCCATCTGATCAAGCTCTATCTGGTAATCCCTTAGGTGAAATTGACGGCTTCGCAATACCACATTATTAAACCTACGGATCATAATACAACAATTAGCACTAATGAATGAAAGAAAAATGATAGGAAAAAAACTATAATCTTTGAGAAAAAAGACCATTTTTATACCTTCGTCCATAGTGATCGGCTGGGTCACTGGGTAATGGAATGGGTGGTGCAATGGTAGGATATTGGCTCCACGCCCATATCTGCAACAACAATGTACATCCCCCAATATCTTTGGCCCCTGAGGATGTGGCCTGACATAGCTCACGGAACAGTATTGCGAGTACCGCAGACCCCCAACTGAATGTAAGAGTCTCATCGAGGTCCTCATCTAATAATTGAATGTATCGATAGGGACTACTGAACTGGACTTGTCACATATCAAAAAACCTTCAAAGATACGCATAAGATAGGCACGAGTGTACTTAATCTGTCCCTCATGAGTAGCTGAATGCTCGGCCCAATGATGAGTCAACCAACTCATCTTTAGGTTCCCTCCGTCCAAATCCACGCTTGTGGAGACAGTCCCATGTATTAATCCATTCATCATTAGATAAAATTAGGATCATTTCTAGTCTTTAAAATTCTTCAAAGAATCTAATAAAATGATCAAAATCAAGCTTAGGCCATTTTTTTAATTATTTGCACTTTAATCCCTATACTTTCACTTATTTATATTTTGACTCCTATAGTTTATAATTAATTACACTTGGGTCCCAAATTATCTTGACATGAATTATTTTGTCATAATTATTTTCATGTCAATTCATCCATTTACTTAATGAATTTCACAATACTTGCTTACTTTATATAAATTCAACCAACATCATTAATTACTATTATATATAAACAATAATTTCCATATTTTAAAAAAAAAGAAAAAACATCTATTCTTTTAAAGGATATAAGTCTATATTCTTTTAGATCCTAACTGTTGATTTCCGTCCATTAACGGTTATGATCTATTGGGTAAAATTTAATAGGCCAAATTTATTATTAATTAATTAATAATTTGATCCAATAAATTATAACCATTGATGGACGGAAATCAACGGTTAAGATCTAAAAGGATATAAACTTATATCCTTTAAAATGACAAATGTTATTTCCTTAAAAGAATGAGATTTGTTATAAAAAAGGTAAAAGGTGCAACCTCAAAAGCAATACGGATTCAAAAGAGGAAGAAAAGAATAGACACCAGAATAGCAACATTTGAATAATATGCAGGAAATTACGGGAACAGGGGAATGCATAGCACATATTTCATTTACTAATGAAGGTGTATCTCAAAACAATTGCTCATTCAGATTTTTTATTGAACAGTGGAAATGCATACGTACAAGACAAATCAAATCATTACAATACGATACCAGTAACCATTTAATCATAAAAAATGAGCATTTCCAATTAGAAAACAAACATCCCAGTACAGATTCAATCATGCTTAAATTGATAATCATAAACTAAAAAAAAATTCTATCATGACCCACAAAATACCTGTGTTTTCCAACTAATCCCCTCTTTAGCTTTCTTTACGGTGGAAACTATAGATGCTAATAAATTTTACATAGATCTGACACAATATAAAAAACTTGCAGTTTCTAGAGCATAACTGAATAAATCCAAAAAGCAAATAATAATAATAATAATAATAATAATAATAATAATAATAATAAGTTGAAAATAGAAGACAGATTAATAGCAAAAAAAATCATACAGATTGAGATGCATAGCATAATACCTTCAAGGCGAGAGAAGTACAAGAATATAAGACGTCCGAGAATGTATTAAACACAATCAGAAATGGAAAGCAATGTGTTAAACGCAATGTGTGAGAATTTGTTTTTTGTATTTTTAAATTTTTTAAAAAGACAGCAATTGAATCGGTGCTTTAAAAATTTTTAAATCAACGGCTTTAACACAACAGCCTTAAGGAAACCGGCGTTGGATACCAAATTTCCTGTAGAGTAAAAACTTGTTGATATTCACGACAAGTGCACCGATCGTACAAGTAATATAATGATTGAATAAGATATCATTCTCACGAGAATTAAACTCAAGCACTAATTCACTATCGCAATTTTAGTTGGACAATCGAAAGCAAGGTGAAGAGAATTGTATTTGAAAGAATTTAATAGCATGTAAATGAAAATTCATAATTTGAAAGAACAATTGAAAAAGATGATGGTTGATTACGAATTAAAACAAGCGTAGTTAGGGTTCCAACTTCCCCCAGTTTCCTCAATATGTTATGAATTAACTTGTCAAGAAACTGTTCTTAATATATTGTCAATCAATTCTTTCTACGTTAATTAGGGCTCAATTTCTTGTTACCCTAAATCTACGTGATCTTGGAAGAACTATAGTTCCCTGATTATTCCCCAAGAAAACATGCATTAAGATCAAAAATTACAAGATTGCATAATTACCTTATATCTATTCCTATTCCTATTCCTAGATCACAAGAATTATGATAAATTTATCAAATAAAGGTTCATGCACCAACATCCCTATTGTTATACAATTCCTGAAAATCATTCTATGAGAAGCAAACTCATAGAAAGCATTAAAGACAGATAAATTTATTCAAATATAAAAAGCAAAGAATTCAGAAACAAATTAATTCATAAACATAACGATTCAATTGTGTTCCATTTTCCCCTAACTACTTAAAAGAACTAGCCAGACATGTCAAAATCAAGCAATAAAGAAAATATAAAAGCTCCCCCAAACTCCATCGTTGATTGGTGAATCTTCAATATTTCCAGTGAAAACTTGACGTTGATCCGTCTCCGCCGCTCACGAACATGAACTGGTGAAACTTTCGCGTTCCTTCTGCCTCCAAGTGTCCCAGACTCTCTTCCAATCTGTCAAGAATTGTGTAGCAATGTGTAAAACTATGTATTCTGACCCCAAAATGCCTTTTTAATGGCCAAGAATCCGTGCCCTAAGTGAATACATCCAATGGGCCTAAGTCGGGTTTCCTGGGGCGCTTAAGCTTCCTTCATCACGCTTAAGCCCCCTGGAACAGTGAATTTTGGATTCGCGCTGCGCACTTAAGCGCGCTCCTCGAGCTGGAGATTCCTTCTTGTAACGCGCTTAAGCCATGAGTTGGGGGCTTAAGCGCCCAGAGGCAGAGGCCAATTACATTTTCAGGGAGCTTAAGCTTTCAATTGGGGGCTTAAGCTTCCTCTTCCAACAACTTGATAAGATCTTCAATCTTCTTGTTTTTGATCTTCCTCTATCAACTTGTCTAGTTGTTGTCCTCATCTTATCTAATCTTTATCTTTGACTCCTTTTGTCAACAAATCCCTTAATAATAGCAAAGATGATTTAATTAATTCAAAATCAGATCATGTTCATGATTATCCTATTAAACTCTAGTTTTTGACTTATTTAACTTGATAATTCATATTAATTTAGTCTATAAAATAAGATAAACTAAAAGTTTATCAAACAATTCTCAGATTTGAACATTGTTGTCCTCAACAATTAAATAGAATAAAACTATGGGAAAATTTGAAGACGGCTAATCATGCTTAGTGAATAATAGATAGAAACTGATTAACAATGATACCTCAGAGCATTCAGACTTATAAAAATCAATGACACATCACTTTCAAACAACATTTATAATCCACCAGTCATAAAATCATAACATGAGTTTTCAAAAATAAAGAGTAGTATATTTTAATTTCACAACACCCTCTCACTGGAATTTTTCATTTATTCACTCATACTCAAATGTTTGAGGTTATGTGTTTCACTCTTACTCCACTGAATTAACACTACCATAAGCTTGTTTATATTCTCACTCTCCACAGTCTAATTGATATACAAAGTCAATCAAGAGGTCTTTATTAAGGTTGTAACCTGGCTTACGTAAAAGGAAGGGAATCATCTGGGGAAGTGACTTAAGATTACTGATCAAATTTCAATTTCAAAGAGGAATCAGCATAACTGTTCAACATATAACCAGCATTAATTTCTTTGTTTACTTTCTCATCTTTTCTTCTTTCACTTACTCATATAATTATGAGTCTTTTCTTTCTTTTCCTTTTCCTTTTGTTTTTCTTTTCCTGTTTTTGCATAGATACACTGTTCAACCTTTTTCCTTTCGTTTTCTTTTCCCACCACTTTGTGGTAATTTCCTCTTTTCACATTTTCTTCCACATACGAGAGTTTGAATTTTTTTTCTTTTCGTTTCAATCATATCTCATTCCTCATTTAAATTTGAAAATCAATCAGTTCAGGCGAGGATGTGTGTGGAATGACTATTCATAATATGTAATCAATGAATAAATAGGCCCAGGCTCTAGGGGCTTAAACAAAGGATAACATTCAAGGTGGCTATTTGGGTATTCTAGCTTTTAGAAAGAACTACCTCTATCGTTTTAACAATCATATACCATATATCATCTCAAGGAGAAACAAAACAAGTTCTAAAGTGATTCATACAATGAAGTTCACACCACAAAAAATTTAATTTTTGTTTAGGCTCAATAGCTCACGGCTAAGGGTGTGAGACTTATTTTTCTACTCTCTATTTGATTGCTTTAGTTATTTTTCTCTTATTCCAGTGAATCATTAAGCATGCATAACTGACGCTCATTTATGTACGAAAATAAAATTTATTTACATCCTTATACTCTTGATATCAACTATCAACCAATTTCATGTAATTATTCACTATGCATACATATAAAGCACAATGGGAAATATCTTTAAATAATTCTAAAATAAACTAATACTAAATATTTAAAATAATATGAAAATAATAATATGGAAATAAAATTGAGAAACTCCCCTGAAAAACTGCATTTGTCATTGGAATATTTCTGGGTAATCATGAGTTTCTCCTTCCGACCATGTGAAGTATGTGGTCTGATGAATTGCATGGTACCCATTCCCAGATTTAAATCTTGATGTCCTCAGCAATAAATTTAAATCTAAAAGAATCCTAGGCAAGAAATTAGGAAAATATTTGATACTGTACTCTACACACATATCACAGATAAGAAATCTACGTCAGCATGTCATATATCCAAAAATTCACAGTCAAGTCAAAAGCAGTCTCAATATTCATCCATATCAACATGCACTAAACTAACAAAATCAAAATAAACTGAACAAAATATCAAAGGCTGAAAACTGATAGGAGGATCAATCCTCCTCTATATCAGTAGTAGGTGTGTCCTCCTCTGCATCCTCGGCTTCGTCATCAGCAGTGTCAACATCATCAGTGTATGTGTCAGTGTGGCCCCGTGTGATGTCTGCCGTCATGTCAGCCTCAGTATCGTCAGCAGCAGCAACAGTGTCAGCAGCAGTATGTGTGGAGGTCGTGCCTGTCGCCTCCTCATCAGATCTAGGGTATGCTGGATACTCGAATGGTAATGCCTGTATGTCGCGCTGTCGGCATAACTCCACTATCTGTGCACTCACATAGTCCTGGAATGCTATTTGTCGGCTCTGAGAGTATCTAGCTCTCCGCTGCATAGATCCCTGCTGACGTTGCATGGACTGCACTGTTTCCCATATTGCAGGAAGATCTGGCTATCGTGCTCGTCTGGCTGGTGCTGCTGGTGGTACTGGAGGTGCTGGAGATGATGGGGGAGTAGATGGGACACCCATGTTTGTTCGGATGAGAGCAGCATCAATAGGGGGCACACTTCCACTAACTTGTGCTCAGTGGGTATCTCTACTCCTTCCCGATGACACAGGGTCTGGATGAGAGAGTTGTGTGCAATGGCGGCTTTTACAGATGTCTGGTGTACAAAGTCGTAGATACCATCTACTAAAATCTCTGGAAGATCAACTGTGCCCCCAGTCATGATGGTATGAATAAGTGCAGCTCTCTTCACCTGCACCTCAGATGTGTGGGTGGTAGGCAGGACGTTGTTAACAATGAACTGGAACCATACTTTGGCAACTGGCTTGAGCTGGCTAAGATGCAATAATTTCGGACGAATGTTGTTCTTCATCATTTCCCATTTTTCTCCTGGAAGTGCAATGGTTTCCAGGATGGGTGCAGCTTCCTCCATAGGGTCCCATGTAAGAAACTCGGGGTTACTCCTAGCAAGTCCATATTCAATCTCCTTGAGCAGCTGTTTGTATTCACATCTTATTCTGGGTGTGTGGTGGGCTGTTTTTAGCATATCCTGTAAAGTATCAGCATCATATGCTATCTCATTGCCTCTCACATAGCTCTTGTATACTCTGTTAGCCCCTTGGTTTGCTGTATAGGCATTTGCATAAAATTCTTTGCAAATTATGCCTGAGCTGTCAGTAAGTGAGATGGCATAGGTTTTCCACCTTCTTCGGACCAAAATGTTGTAGATGTCCGGATACTCCCCTTGTTGTAGTAGTATCTTCCTCTCCCAGATGACAGGTTTGGCAGCCACTATTTTGTTGTACCTCTCCTCATGCTCAGCTGATTTGAATCTGTGAGAGTCAAATTCCGGAGGGAGGTGGAGCTAGATGCACCTCCAGTGCTCTTAGTCTTTCTTTGCCTCTTCCCTGTGTTTTTATCTTTGGGTGCCATATCCTGAAAAACAGCGAAATCCCAATTCAATATGCATTCCATATAACAATTCCCAGATTTCAATTCAGAACAGTTCTGAAAATAAATATTATGGGATGACAATACGGCAGAATAATTGCATGCAATTTAGTACAAAAGTAGGATCTGATATATATAGAAATATCATGGTTAATCTACTCAAATTCACCACTAACAGTACTATTGATAGTAGGCTTTTAATCACGGAATTGCATGTAAGCAATTATGGAAGTTCATTTAACCTTATGCGATTGTCTTTTATATGAAAGAAATGCAGCCAGAATTAAATAATAAAATGTATTAATTGCAATAATAATGGTTAACATCACTACTAGAAAATTCACAATCAGCAAGGGACAAATTCCCTTGCAAAACAGCCAAATTCCATTGCAAAAACTGTCTGCGACGGAATTTGCGAGGGAACACCGTCCCTCGCTAAGACCCTCGTCGCAAATAGACTTGCAAGGGAAATTTGTCATATGAAAATTCCCTCACAAATTGCTACGGAAAATTTCCCTTGCAAAAAAGTAAAATTCTTTCGCAAACAACAGACCTATCTACAGTGTTTTTTCCTCGCAGATTGCGACGGAATTCTCGAATATAATTTCCCTCGCAAATTTCCGTAGCAGAATTTGCAAGGGTGTATTAAATTTCCGTTGCAAAATTTGCAAGGGAATATTTTTATTTTCCCTCACAAAATGCTACGAATTTTGCTAGGGAACATTTTGATTTTCCCTCGCAAAATGCTACGAATTTTGCAAGGGAACTTTCAAAATTTTCCCTCGCAAAATGCTACGAATTTTGCAATGGAACATTTTGATTTTCCCTCGCAAAATGCTATGAATTTTGCAAGGGAATTTTCAAAATTTCCGCCACAAATTCAGGAATTAAAATAAAAAAATAAAAAAATGTATTAAATTTTGTTAATTTTCTTGTAAACAACAAGGATTCCAAATGAACATAAATTGAGCAACAGAAATCCAAAAAAATACTGGATAAACAATTAAAATTAAATAGTATATTAGCAAAAGTGAACAACAACAACCATCAAATCTACAAATAAAATGTCTCTAAACTTATAAACAAAATAAAACATACAAAAAATATCTGATATATCTCTGAAGTCCTAAAAGAAGTAAAACATACAAACAACAACTAGTATGCCTCTAAAGTCCTAGCAAGGTCATCATCATCATCAGGGTCATCATCCAGCGCTGGTCCCTTCGACTTGTTGCAGTTGACTTCCTTGTCCTGCATTAAAAGTCGGAGTTGTTCCTGCATTTGTTTCATAATGTCAGCTTGCTGCTTCATAAAGTCCGCTTGCTGAATTACTTGCTCTTTCGTAGCATGCAATTCCTCCATCGTAGCTTGCAATTGCTCCTGAATCTGGGAGTGAGACACCCTCATCCTTTTAAGCTCATCTGCAAATACATTATTATAAAACAGTAAGTTAAATGTTTAAAATAAAATATTAATAGAATAAAGATTGAAAATATAAAAGAATTAACTATGCAATGAGTTTACCTGCAGAAACACCGTCAACCTGGGTAGAGGGCCGCTTACTAGGCTTCAGTCGGCTAGCATATCCTCCAAGCCCGACCACCCTTCCTTTCTTGTTGAATCCACCTGCAGCTGTAACCAACATGTTCCCATTATCGGAATACGAGGAGCTGGATTGACCGTCTGTCGCCGCCTGTGCGAACATCTCCTCTTCAAGTTTTTGAAAATTTTCCTACAAGTAAAGAAAAACCAGCACACATATGGACATGTAAAACATGACATAAACCATCATAGAAAAAACAAACGTCAAATAATAAATGATCAAACCGCTATTAGCTTCACTTTGGGGCCTAACCACCGCCTTTGACCAGCTTCAGGCTGCTGGGAATGAGTTTGCTCGAAGGTAGCCCAATCAACCTTTTCAGGCGGCACTTCTCCAGAAGCCTCCTGGAAATACAAAAATGAAAATCATTAATTCATTAGTTGCAAGTACGAATTGTTGAATACCGAACTAGAAAACAATTTATACTTATTATCCTTTGTCGATACTTGCTGATTGGAATCGACCCTCCAGCATATGTGGGTGTGTCCTGCTTGGCCCTATTTTCCTTATTTTGAGCAGATCTCTTTTGAAACTTAGGACGGTTTTTCCATTTTTCTTTCAGTTGGATTTTTAACGATTCACTATACCATGCATTTTTGCCCTTGTCATGTCTTACTTTATCCATTTTATTTGCGAACATTATGGTGGCTTTGTGATGCCAAACTCTTTCAAGGTTATGGCGATCCTCGGGCAACCACCTATAATGATCCTGTAAATTGCCAATTTTTTCGATTAGCGCACAAATTGGTGACAAATGTGTATTTAGTATACATTTTTGTAATAAAACATTAGCATTAACGAGATATACATAACTTACCATTGGCAAATGACCATGATCAGGATTATAACGATCTAGGTGATTATGAACATCATGATGAATAACAATAGGTACAACATGACCAATCTTTGCGACCTGCCTCGTCATGAACCGTCGAGTGTGACTGAAGTACCAGGTCATATACTCAGAGTTAGGGGACATGATCACTTCCCACGCATTTGTAGTCTCAATGCGCTCATGTCTAGTGTTCCACGGTTGTATGTGTGGGGCCATCTTGGCTTCCCAATTCTCAGAGATCTTATCACATAAGGTAAAATCATGTGCACCTCGCAATTGTCCAGAAAGTCCAGGGATGTGTTGCTGCATGCCAAATTGTCGCATGCAACGATCAGGCTGGTGCATCTCGACAATATGGAGCGCAAGTACAGGTGTCACAGCCCTCCACATATTCTGCATGTGAGGATCTGCACCGAGAAACTCGTACCCAGCATCCCTATATGGCTCCCACATAACCTATAAGAAGCAAATATTTGTAAGCAACATGGATAAATTAACTAGGGTGCACAAAAATACCTCTGTTAACAACTAATCCCCTCTTTAGCTTTCTTTACTTCTAATTCCTCTTTATAGGTTTATGCTTTTCTTCCTCTTTAGCTTTCTTTACAGTGGAAAATATAGATGCTAATAAATTTTAGATCTGACACAATATAAAAAACTTGCAGTTTCTAGAGCATAACTGAATAAATCCAAAAAGCAAAAATTAATAATAATAATAATAATAAGTTGAAAATAGAAGACAGATTAATAGTAAAAAAAAAATACAGATTGAGATGCATAGCATAATACCTTCAAGGCGAGAGAAGTCCAAGAATGTATTAAACACAATCAGAAATGGAAAGCAATGTGTTAAACGCAATGTGTGAATTGAATCAGCGCTTTAAAAAAATTTAAATCAAACAAATTTAAATCAACGGCTTTAACACAACAGCCTCCAGGAAACCGGAGTTCGATACCAAATTTCCTGTAGTGTCAGACTCGCTCTTTATATTAATTCAACTCCTTTTCTCAGCTGCCAGTTCATTTAACCTTATGCGATTGTCTTTTATATGAAAGAAATGCAGCCAGAATTAAATAATAAAATGTATTAATTGCGTTATCAAAAAAATAAATGTATTAATTGCAATAATAATTAATAATGGTTAACATGAAGCAAATGTCATATATTATATATTTAACATATATTATATTCGCAGATCTAAACTAGAACGTATGTTAATTATAAAATTAAATTATTAAATAAATTAATTTCCCATGCTATAAGATAAGTTATGTCTGCGTAGATTGAAACTCTTACCTGTTTTTCTTTTAATCAAGGAAATCACGGTCGTTGTTGAAGATTTACACTGACCCATCGTCACGACTAACAATAGAGCAAAGCATAACAGAGAAGGTGAGGAAATATAAGACATCATCAACGATTTCCATAGACATGAAACAATGATCCATGAACTGGGTACTGTTGCCTCGCTTGTGGATCTAGATAAGACAAAACAACACAGTAAACTTAAACAGCATAGAAGATGCCTACCGAAAAACAAAAAGATGCAATCAACGGAAAAAAAAAAAAAGGCAAAGAGAGTTAACAGCAATTACCGATCTGAGAAGAATGAAGTAGAAACAGATGCAATTCTTCCGAACATCATATCATCTTGCAAGTATTTATCTAATTGATAGATAGAAAAATGAAATGGCACCTTTCTTCAACTCTCTGAAACCCTAACAGTTCTATGTGTAGAGAGGTGAAGGCAGCTGTGAATTTATCAAGGGGCTCCGTGGGCTTATGATTTTTTACTTTTTGACCATTTTATTTTGTCGCGGAATATATTTTTAAGTGTGTGTTTGGTTGGTTCTGAAATATTAATGGAGATGTGAAGTTATTTTACGAAAATAATCCAACTTTAAATTGTATCAATCTGTTTACTGTTTACTGTTTTTATAAAGGTTAATTTTGTGTAAAAACTTTTTCCTCAATTTCCAGTTTCCCGGAAAACAAAACATTTCATCCAATTTATGGAATTTCAATTTTGGATTCTATACAACAAATTGCACTATCCATGATTTTCCCGGAAACCATTGATATCTTGAATTTTTTCCTTTTTGCTTTACCAAACATGAATTTGGTATTTATCTAAGCATATTTTCCCGTGCTTTCGCGGGAACCAATAAAAAGACCCCATAACAAACACCCTTAAGGCTTTGTTTGGGAGTTTGGAGGGGAAGAAAAAGAAGGGGATCCAAGGGAGAGGGAGGGGAAGGAAGGGAATGAAATTGGAGGGTATTCCTTCCCCTTGTTTGTGAGTTAAAAAATGGAAATGGAGGAAAATGGAGGGTTAATGAGATATTTTTACCATTATACCCATTTTTAAAATTAATATAATTATTATATTTTACAAACTAAATTAAATTTAAAATTTCTAACAAAATTATTTATGTACTTCTCACAAAATTAAAAAAGATAACATTTCTTATGAAATTTCTACGCTCCAAGCTACGAAAATTGTCACAAATCTTTTTTTGTCAGAATACTCTTCGTCGAACAGCGACGAAAATTTTTCTCCGATGAAAATTTTAACAAAAATAAAATTTCTATCGAAATATAGTTTCTGGCAAAAGTTTTGACGAAAATGATTTCCTCCATGAAATGCTTTAAACGAAAAAATATATTTCGTCAAAAATTTTGACGGAATGTTTTTCGTTCAAAATTTCAATGGAAATGTGTTCTGAAGAAAATTTTGTCGGAAATTGTTTTATCAAATATTTTGAGAGAAATGTTTCATTCGAAACTTTCGACGAAATTTAGATTCTGTAAAGATTTTTGACAGAATATTTTTTTCCGTCAAACATTTTAATCGAAATATTTTTCGTCAAATTTTTTTACGGAAAAATTTTCTGTTGAGATTTTTTGACATAAATGTATTCCGTTGAAAATTTTGATGTAAATATTTTTTATCAAAAAATTTGACGAAAATATTTTCCATCGAGAATTTTCGATGAAAATGTGTTTCCTTAAATATTCAACTGAAAGTTTTTGTCAAAAAGTTTAGCGAAAATATTTCCGTCGAAAACTTTAGACGGAATGTAAATTCTGTAAAAAAAATTGATAAAAAAATTTTCCAGCAAAATTCTTCGAAGTAAATGTGTTGCATTGAAGATTTTGATGGAAATATTTTTCGTCAAAAATTTCTATGAATGTTTTTTTATGAAATATTTTGACGAAATTTAGATTTTGTAAAGAATTTTGACAAAAAAATTTGTCAAATTCTTTTGTAGAAATGCTTTTAGTCTCAAATTTTGATGGAAATATTTTTCGTAAAAAATTTAGACGTAATTGTTTTACGTCGAAACTTTTCGGTAAAGATGTGTTTGGTCAAATTTTGGACGAAAATATTTTCGCTAAAAGTTTCAACGGAATTTAGATTCGTCAATAGTTTTGACTGAATTCTTTCCCATAAAAAATTTATGTTAGTGATTATGACAAAATCTTGTTTCATCTTTAGTTTTGACGAAATTTTTTTGACGTATGTGCTTTTCATCAAAAATTTCATCACTGTTTTTGACGAAATATTTTTTGTCGATAAATTTTGTTGGTATTTGAGACTTTTCTAATAATGTCACGTTTAACAATGATTCACATTTATGTAATTTTTACATTTTAATGCTTAGGGTAGATAAGTAATATTTAATATTTCCCTTCTCAAATCCCCCAAATTGGGGGAACTTTAATTTTAGGAAGAATGAGGGTTTTGGAGGGTTTAGTAAAAACCCTCAATTCCTTCCCCTCATTTTTTTAAACTCACAAACAAGGGAAGGACTTACTAAAACCCTCCTTTTTTTTCCTTCCCCTCCTAAAACCAACTCCTAAACAAAGCCTAAATGACTTACATGAAAGAACAAGTATTTATTACTACGAGTTAATTCAATATTTAAATAATAAAAGTAGACATCATTTATTTTTAATCATAAATTCTTTAAATCTTAAATTAAAGATGTCTTTAAATATACATTTAAAATAAATTATATCAATTTAAAAATGGGTTCGCTTTTTCTACTGTCAATGTAGATAACTTATATATATTAAATCCAAAACGACGTCATTTTGATACGGAAATCAATGTATGTTTATAATTATAATTTATTTCAGGATTATAATAATATTTTTCATTATAATTTTTTAATTTTTTAACCCAAAACGACGTCGTTTTGGGAATGAATATAGATAACTTATCTACATTCACTCTAGAAATATTAAAGCTTTTAAATTATTATTTTTTGATATAATTTAAAAATTTATTCATATTATATAAAATGCATCAATTTAAGTTAATAAATATTGTAGCTTATTATTAATTTTTTAAAATACTATCAAACATTGATTTATTTTTAATATTAAACATAAATAAAAAGCAATATAATAACTTTCACCAAAAAAAAAAAGTAATATAATAAGAGAGATTATAATAATAAAAAGGCAAACGGAATGTAAATATCAGCGCTGTTGAAAATAACTTAAATATGATCAATGATAAAAAAAAGAAAAAAATTATAACCACTGAGATGGCTAACTTTTGGTTTAGGTTCCTCATATTTGTACATACGGTGAAGAAGGAGGTGGGGAATATTTTTAGCGTTAATCTTTTTTACGGTGAATGTAGATAACTTACTTACAGCTCAAAATGACTTCGATTTAAGGTGAAAATTAAAGTATTTTTGTAATTATAATTTATTTCAAAGTAATAATAGTCTTTTTCATTGTAATTTTTTAATTTATCAACTCAAAACGACGTCGTTTTGGGAGCGAATGTAGATAACTTATCTACATTTACTTTAGAAAGATTAAAGCTATATTTTTATGTTACAAATTATATTTTTTTTACCATAATTACATGCTTCTTTTTCTTTGTATATAAGTAATCATTGTATTGTGTTTTTTTCACTGTTTTTTTATAACTAAATAAAATGCTAATTTTGAAGTAAAAGCATGTATCTTCACTCTTATGGGGAAAGGGCAATGTATATATATGTGCTATCTGTCTGGTGAGCAATAATTTTTATTTCTAGGGAGCGATTGAAAGAAGGTATTTTTTAGGATTTTCGGGAAATTAAATATTTCTAATTTTTTATTTTCAGATATTATTGTAAACTGAATATTTCTATCATATTTCTGAAAATCTTATTCCCCGATAAAAAAATTCTCTTGTTGCGGAACGCCCCCTAGTGACAACTTCCTCGATTGTTATTAGGTAAGAAAATGACAAGCGATAGTTGGTTTAGTGATGAATTTAATAAATCATGGCTGTCAAGCTATGGGATAATGTGTCAATAGATCATCCCTAGCAAAAGAGGCATTAACTGCACAAGCAAGAAAGGAGCACATTAGTGCTGTAAAAAAATGGAGCACAGATATCATGGAGAATGACCTAATAAAAATAAATTGTTAACAAAAAACAGCATAAGAAAGACTGAAAAAATTTACTAAGGTGATTAAGCAGAAGAAAGACTAAGTATAATTAATTGTAGTGGTAATCACTCCATTCTAATGATTAACACATGATTCACAGTAGAAATAAAAAAAAAAAAACATACCAGATGAAGTGTCCCAATAGTCATGCAATCCCCAAAAAAACATATCAACTGAGGCAGACCTCCCAAAAGAGTAACATCAGCATAATTAGTAGTGTAGATATAGTCATGTAATTCCCAAAAAACAAAACCACTGAGGCAGACTTCCCAAAAGAGTAGCATGATGATAATTTACAATGTGCACGTAGAACCTGAAATTCCCAAAAAAGGATTCCACAACACTTTGTTCTTAACCCAAAAAGTGTAGTACTCAATTTCTAAACAGTTTTCGGCAATGTGCACGTAGATCGCATTGCATGAAAATTAGGGATGGGCATGGATCGACCCAAACCATTTTTCTTAAAGAATCGAACCGATTTTAAACCGGTTCAATTCTCTGAACCGAATTTTGTTAAAAAATCGAACTGGTTCGATTCGGTTTATAACCGGTTCGACCTGAACCACTTATGAACTAGTCTCAAACCGATTCAAACCAGAACCATTTCCGAACCGATTTTGAATCATTTCCGAACTGGTTTCGAATTGGTTTCGAATTGGTTTTAAGAATTCTTTTTATTTTATTTTTTTATTCTTGGCAAGGTCCCGTGTATATCCACTAACCCTTATCTGTTTTGTTGTAATTTTGTTCTCTCTAGCATTATATTTTTAATATGGCACATGCTTTTATGTAATAGTTAATTTTAAAATCATACACAGATATGTCATTTTATATATCATTATTGTTGATTAACTAAATGTCTAAAATGATGAGACTTAAACTATTCAACTAAGGTTTTCAATTTTCTCCACTCTGGTAATACTGAGTTTTATAAGTCTCATTACATTTCATCACAATAAAAATATAATATAATCAAGAACTCTTGTGTTTTAGATAAAATTGGACTCATTCAACATAAAATAAAAAAACTATAATTCAAAATATAATACAATCAGGAACTCGTGTTTTACGTCTTCTTGGCTGCTTCAAATCCTCAAACATGTCATGGACCCGAAGAAAACAAAGTTTTGCTTTCGTGTTCAATTTATTGAGGAGTTTTTAAAGTTGTAGAGATTCAAGATATTCAATTTATTGAATTTCAATTTATTGCTTTCGTGTTCAATTGATTAACTTTAATGCCTTTCTACAATTAGTCCAAAGTGTTTAAAAAGTTCAAGAGATTCTGCCGAGCAAAGAGCTTCCATTCCAACATCATTGAAGGAATACACATGACCAAGAGCAAGCTGCCGAACATGGCACTTTTGAATTAAGCAAAGTATTCCTCTTAGTGTGAATGAGGAGGATGAGGGGAACTCCCCATCATAAAAAGATATCCTCACTGATTCAAGCTTTGAGCAGTTTTGAGCTAAGGCTTTCAAACCTGAGAGAATTTAGATCAACACAAAGTATATCAGAATGCTACACATTTTGCTGCTTCTTAGTCAGTGACTAGATAGTACTATTTGTCAAACGGTTTAGCTATCTGCTTTTTCAAAATTCAAACTAGTTTTCGAAGCATTCTGGAGAAAACACATTTAGCTTATATGAATTCAAAGAACTTACCACATGCTGCTACAAACATGGTGTACTCTCTCAAGATTTTTTGTAATTCATCAGCAAGTTCTTGAACTAAATCTGCTGTTGCTGTTATTGCTATTGGAATTTGAAAGAATTCTTGCACAATTGTCTTTGCTAAATTCATCAGCTAAACCACTGATTTTGCAAACGGATCTGATTTAGACTTTGGATTCCATGTCTGAAATAGAAGAAAAAAGAAAACAATTTGTAAACTAAGTTAAAAAACAAAAATTAGGTAATATAATGTTAAGAAGAAAACATTCTGCATCAGCCCATTAATTTCAGAACAAACCATTTAGCATAAAGAAGATAAGAATGTAGACTAAAAGAAAATTAATTCAACTATTTAGACCATTCTATGTACAATAAGCATCATGCTCAACAAGTTATCAAGATAACCAACAATCGGACAAAAATTCAAGAGAATACCTTAGACAACATCTGCAGCAAACAGGAAGTTAATTGACAAAGATACAAGCTCTCAAGGCATGCTACAATCAAGGAGTAGGCTTTCAGAAAAAGCGAACAGCTAGGATAAAATCAATTTCATCATAACTTCATGGCTACAGTGGAGACAGGTATAGCTAACACCTCTCTAGCAATGCTTGCAAGTATTGGAAATCGACCAGAATTAGCTTTCCACCAAGTTAAGATATCAAAATCTGAATAGTTCTCTATAGCTTCATCCAGGTACTTATTTAATTCAGACTTAGCATTTGATTTATGCCTAGTTGTTTGCTGAAAATGATTAACAAAATCATCATCATCATCATCATCGAACTGTGTTTCCTGTGAATTATCTTGAGACATCCCTTCCTTGCCAATATATTCTTCAAAAATGGACTTCAAACAATATTCTAACTTCTCTCTCAAGCCAGATGCCTCACCACTATTAAAACTATCCTTAATAGACCAATGTGAGAAACTCATTTTGCACTTTATCCAGTACAACAGCAATCAGCAACAACATATTCAGATTATCAGGATTTTCCCAATACTTATCATATTATTTCTTCATCCTTTGAGTCATCTCACTTACACTTGAATCATTGGACTCGCACATCTGCATAATCTTCTTTCCAATTTTGAATACCTCTATCATATATCTATTGGTAACATAAGAAGTACCAGAAACAGACAAAGCAACTCGATAGAAGATCTTTAAAAATGGCTAAATTAACTGAGCATAGTACCAGTCTTCATATGTAGGCACACCCTTGCCTTTTTCTAACTCATGATAATAATTCTTATCTTGCAAATCAAGCTGTTCAAATGCCCTTTCGTGCTTCAAAGCTGCCTCTAACATAAGATAAGTTGAATTCCATCTAGTTTCAACATCTAAACTAGGTGCACCCTTGTATTCAATCTTTTTCTTTTCTACACACGCCTTGAATTTATCATAACTGGATGGAGAAGATCTAATGTATTTAACTACAGTACGGATTCTTAAAATGGAATCGTCTATATCTTTCAATCCTTCCTTCACTATTAGGTTCAAAATATGTGCAAAACACCTCATGTGAATATGATCTCCCTTCAAAACTAAGTTGCTCTGAAGCATTAAACTCTTCTTTAGGTTTTGAATCCCAATATCATTCGATGAAGCATTGTCAACTGTCAAACTAAACACACGATTCAACCCCCAGTCATTCAAGCATGACAAAACAGTTTTAGCCATAACTTCTCCGGAATGACTTTTGACTTAGCAAAAGTTTAAGATCTTCTTGTGCAGCTTCCAATTTTTATCAACAAAGTGTGCAGTCAAACACATATAACACATATTTAGACATGATGTCCAAGTGTCCGTGGTAAGGCAAACTCTTGTACAATGCATAGCAAGAAACTTCTTCAACTTCACTTTTTCTACTTGCCATAATGTCAAAGCATCAAGTGCCATTGTAGTTCGTGAGGTAAGATTAAATTTCGGACTTACAATATTTATAAACCACTGAAAGTTTTCAGTCTCAATAAATCGAAAAGGAAGCTCGGTAGCCACTAACATTTTCACAAGTGCATCCCGGCAAACTTGTTGGTCAAATCTAGCAATTGTCGAAGGGGAATAACCAACATGTCCTTCTATAGCTCCAATTGAGAATAAAGCTGATTTTCTCCTTTTGTTTTGATCTCTATCTGGATGATCCTTACACCTCTTCAAATGAGTTCGCATAGAACTCGTTCCCCTGATCACACTTGATCAAACAACCACAATAATTGCAATTAGCTTTTTTTTTCCAAGTTAGGCTCTGAAAAGTGGTCCCAAACTTCTGATCGATTTTTGTGGTTATTAAATCGAGGCGATAACGAGCTATTAGCGTTAGAGACAACTTGCGAAGTAGAAACTAGATGCTCTGCTGTCTCTGAGGTCAAAAATTCATCTTGAATACCTATTGATTCCATTCTGGTGTTTCACCTGAAAAAGAGATTGTCTAGTAAATTGGGCAAAAAGCAAAAGACATATATGATGATATATTTCAGTTATTTGGAAAATAATTAAGAGCTTAAGTTAATTCATGGATATTATAAGTAATATTCTGTTTGAGATACACATAGGACTGTTTGGTATAAAAAGTGTGCATTTGTGTAATAATGCACCGTAGCTAGAGCAATATACATGATGGCAAAGTTCATAAACCATAGCTGCAGTAATGTCTCATATTTATATAAAGTTCATAAACATATAAAGAAATTTAATCTATATAATCATATTTAATACGACCGACCAGTAGAAAACCAAAATATCCTGGAAGAACATCTCAAACCCCTATACCAACACATTATTCAAAGCCAGACAGAACTGTGTAACATGTCAGTAGTACACCGAAAATAGAAGAAAATAGGAAATGTCAGTAGGGAACAATAAAATACTAAAGTTTAGTTTGACAAACTAACCAAATCTGATTTATACTACATGGAATCATTTGAGTGCAGTTGCTGATGCATTCGGGTGGTTGCAGGTCAGGTTGTATGTGCGGGTTCATGGTGAAGCAGGGGATCCTGATTTGAAAGGATGGTTGGGGTTGGGGTCAACGGTAACAGTGATTGGATGAAAATATATAACCCTTCTATAGAGTGATTTAGTGGACGAAACTATGACAAGCAAAGTTATAATTTGTATGTACAACTTGTCCAAGTGACGTAATGTCATAGCACAAGAAGCGTATCAGCAATGAAAAAACTCATAAAAACAAGAGACATGGAACCCACATGTGTATATGTTAAGGACTTAAGGACAGACAGTGATAAAACACAAGTGGGTCAGTGGTCCACAACTTGTGCAGTTTATCTTTCCCAAATAGCATTATTATTTTTCGTACTTGCTCTTTATAATTCATTCTTAATTTTATTCAGTTGGCATTGTTATTTTTGGTTGTGCAATCTCAGATACCATATTTTTGGTTTATAAAATATATCAATTGCAAGGATAATGGTTAGTATTAAGCAAATGTCATCATTGTCCAAATAAAATCTACACATTTAACATATATTATATTCGTAAATCTAAATTAGAATATATGTTAATTATGAAATTAAATTAATAAATAAATTTACCATGCTAGAGGATAAGATAAGTTGGATGCAAACACTTACCCCGTGTTTAATCAAGGAAATCACAGCCGTTGAAAATTTACATCAGCACTAACAATAGAGCAAAGCATAACAGAGAAGGCGAGGAAATATAAGACATCATCAGCAATTTCCATACGACGAAACCTGCAACAACAATCCGTGAACTGAGTACTGTTGCCTCGCTCGTGGATCTGTTGAAGAAAAAACAACAAAGTAAACTTAAACAACATAAAAGATGAAATCAACGGAAAAAGGCGAAATGAATGATCTGCAATTAGGAGCATATATATTACCGATCTGAGTAGAATGAAAAAGCAACAGACGTTGCAGATGCCATTCTCTCTAACATTATCACCTTACAAGTATTTATCGAAATGAGAGGTATAAAATTGAAATGACCCCCTTTTGCAACTTTCTGAAACCCTAAACAGTTCTATGTGTAGAAGGGTGAAGGGAGCTATAAATTTACCGAGGGGCGGAGTGGGCTGTGTGATTTTTTAACTTAAACCATTTTATCGCAAAGATATAGGCAAGGGCGCAGATAATTCTTTTCGCATGTTATACTACTTATCATTTCTTTTTTCTTGTTTATTTTTGCCGATTATTTTAAAATATCATTCGATCGTAATCTTAAGTAATATTTATCTTTCACTTTCTTCGTTCTGATTTAACGGTGTTGGAAGATGACAGACAAAGTTAATTGGAAGGTGGTAAGTAAAGTTAGTCCGAAAAGATAATAGATAGAATAATCTATCCCAATTTTTTTTTATGCAGGATTTATGATTATTAGGAATGTGATAAAAAAATAAGATACTTAGAAATATGATCAAACAAATTTTCAATAGGCCAAAATTTGACTCATGGGAGAAATTTACCGAAATTATGTTTGGTGGGATTATAAAAAAATTACTTGAGAATTTGGTGTGATAAATATATCCCTACTTATTTTCTTCAACTCGTACTAGTAGGGTTCTTTTTGTCACATTTTCAAAGATACAATATTACAATGTCTTTTTTTTTGGTGAAATATTACAATGTCTTATTATCTTTTTCTTCAACCACTTTTCCATCAATTCAACAATATCATTCTTTGGGTGGTATTCTAAATAATAATTTTTATCCCAATTTTACACATAAAATCTCTCACTGTAATGGGTAAAAATTTTCGTATGAGAATAAAACTTTTTTTATCATTTTTAATATTTAATCTAAATAAAAAGTAATATAAAAAGAGAGATTATAATAATAAAAAAGCAAACAGTGTGTAAATTTCAGCTTTCTTGAAAATTACTTAATTATTTTCTAAATAAAAAAATTATTGCCAAGGCCGGCCATCTTTCGCTTTCCTCGTATTGCACATATGGCACAAAAAATATTTTTATATTTATTTATCATAATTACGCACTTCTTTGTATATAAGTAACTAGTCAATCTCGTGTTTTTTAATTTTTTTTTTATACCAAATTGAAATACAAGTTTTGAAGTAATCTCACCTAGTTCCACTTTCTTTCTAGGGTAGGGCAATGTATATATGTGCATTTTTATGTCCAGTTATGACTTTCTCAAAAGGCAGCTAGATCGTAATTATGTTAAAAAATGACAAGTAATCAGTTAATATGTTTAGTGATGAATTTGTTTATTTTATTAAATGATGGTAATTCAATTAGCATATGAAAACTAAGCAGGTAAAAGTAAAAATATGTGTTCGATCCTCTCCTGTATCATATTTACAAGCAATTTAAAAATCTTAATCCTAAACCCAGTACAATAAAAGATACCTTTTTGATTAACAATAACTAGTCAAAAGTATAAGATACTTCTCATGCTAAAAGTATAAGATACTTCTCATGCTGAGTGACTGTGGTGATTTAGGTAAGTAGTTTATCACGACAGTGACCAAAGTGTCACGTTTGAACAAAAAAATTAATACACTGCCACGCCAACAGTAAATTTTACTAAAATGCCGCGTAGCATAACTCGCTACACAATGTAGCAAATTATGTATGCAAGTAATTCGCTACATAGTATAGCGAAATATGTCAAAACCAAAAATGCCACATGTCAAATTTTGAGAAATTCACTATCCTATGTAGCGAATTTCTCAAAATTTGACACGTGACATTTTTGGTTCTGACGCGGCATATTTCGCTACACTGTGTAGCAAATTACTTGCATGCATAATTCGCTACACTGTGTAGCGAATTATGTCGCGTGGCATTTTGGTAAAATTTATTGTTGGCGTGGCAGTCTGGTAAATTTTTTGTCCAATGACAAAATGGTTATGACCATTCCCTAGTTTATCAGTGTTTGTTGAGTTGAGTCTGTTGATTTGTTTCTTAAGTTGAAATACTAGCTTCTTGGGAAGTTTTCTGATTGCAGGCAAAACTGAAAGAAGCTTTGTCTGGCCCTGCTGAAGCTCTTTTGGATGGAGCTAATAGTGATACTTGGCCATCAATAAGGAACCTTCTTAGTCGTGAGACTAAATCAGCTGTTTCGGGGTTCTCTGCTGCACTTACTGGGTTTGATATGGATGAAGAAACAAGACATATACATGATTTTGAGTTTAGAGGATTATGCAAAGGGTCTGGAAGAAGGAAAGGCTAGGGAAGAAGCTGGAAGAGTTATAATTTGTAAGAAGGACAGGTATGAACCTTCTTCAACATCCAAGTTGACTTTTACTTTTTCCTTCAAGTCCTAATGTTGAGATATATAGTCCCACATTGGTTGTATGAGCAACTAATGTGGAGTTTATAAGGCCTTGGGTACTCCCACCCTTTGAGGTAGCTTTTGGGGTGGTGTATCCCAAGGTTCTTTACATGGTATCAGAGCCTCGCCGTCCCCCACTTTCTTTTGTGGACTCTCTCAGCACAGGTAAGTTGAGCCTCTTGCATCATCCACTCTTCAATCCCAATGGGGCTCTTGTGTGAGGGGGCGTGTTGAGATATATAGTCCCACATTGGTTGTATGAGCAACTGATGTGGCCTTTATAAGGTCTTGGGTACTCCCACCCTTTGAGGTAACTTTTGGGGTGGTGTATCCCAAGGTTCTTTACATGGTATCAGAGCCTCGCCGTCCCCCACTTTCTTTTGTGGACTCTCTTAGCACAGGTAAGTTGAGCCTCTTGCATCATCCACTCTTCAATCCCAATGGGGCTCTTGTGTGAGGGGGCGTGTTGAGATATATAGTCCCACATTGGTTGTATGAGCAACTAATGTGGCCTTTATAAGGTCTTGGGCACTCCCACCCTTTGAGCTAGTTTTTGGGTAGTGTATCCCAAAGTTCTTGGGCACTCCCACCCTTCCTCGCCGTCCCCCACTTTCTTTTGTGGACTCTCTCAGCACAGGTAAGTTGAGCCTCTTGCATCATCCACTCTTCAATCCCAATGGGGCTCTTGTGTGAGGGGGCGTGTTGAGATATATAGTCCCACATTGGTTGTATGAGCAACTGATGTGGCCTTTATAAGATCTTGGGTACTCCCACCCTTTGAGGTAACTTTTGGGGTGGTGTATCCCAAGGTTCTTTACATGGTATCAGAGCCTCGCCGTCCCCCACTTTCTTTTGTGGACTCTCTTAGCACAGGTAAGTTGAGCCTCTTGCATCATCCACTCTTCAATCCCAATGGGGCTCTTGTGTGAGGGGGCGTGTTGAGATATATAGTCCCACATTGGTTGTATGAGCAACTAATGTGGCCTTTATAAGGTCTTGCATCATCCACTCTTCAATCCCAATGGGGCTCTTGTGTGAGGGGGCGTGTTGAGATATATAGTCACACATTGGTTGTATGAGCAACTAATGTGGCCTTTATAAGGTCTTGGGCACTCCCACCCTTTGAGCTAGTTTTTGGGTAGTGTATCCCAAAGTTCTTTACACCTACTTTAGAGGCTCCTACTTACGTTAAATTTGAAAGCAGGTTTACAATGTTTAACCATGATTCTGATTCAATGCCTCGTGTTTGGACTGGAAAAGAAGATATTCGAGCCATCACCAAGACTGCTCGCTCTACTGTATGACACAATTATGAACATTATTTTGTTACTGAGTTTGTATTACATTTTGTTATCTTCTTGACCAAATTTAACCTTTTGCAGTCTTTGAAGCTGATATCCGTTATGGTTGTGCAATTTGTTAGGATGATGATGATATGATAATATCGAGAAAACATTAGCAGAGTTGCATCGGTGGATTCATCAAGCAGTGCTGTTAATAGGAGCATCACAACAGTTGATCCGCTAGCTTCTAGCAGTTGGGAACAGGTGCATTTTTATTGTTGCTAGTTTTGTTTAAAGAAGTATTTAATTGTGTACTCATTTTGGTAGATTGGTGATCTGATTGACATCAATTAATGATCTGATTGCCCCAAAATGAATATATCTCTATCGCAGTTGAAATTGATTAATATATTTTAGGCCACAAAAATGTTATTTTCTGTTCTTTGTGTGATGGTTTGAGAATATTTTTCTATCTTGATCACTGATTGATGCTCTCCGGCAAGTATACCGATCGCACAAGTAATAAAGTGATAAATACAGTTCGTCTCCACAGGGATTAGATCTAATATCAAGTAAAAA
This sequence comes from Gastrolobium villosum, assembly GCA_032173675.1. Classification (NCBI taxonomy): domain Eukaryota; kingdom Viridiplantae; phylum Streptophyta; class Magnoliopsida; order Fabales; family Fabaceae; genus Gastrolobium; species Gastrolobium villosum. The sequence continues at coordinate 8,643 of JAVKPL010011645.1, read as the reverse complement.
ATTTCTCTTAAGGAATGGAAGTTTTCAAATAGGGTTTGTGTGACAAATATTGTCAAATTGAGTGAAATTAAAAATAAAGACTTGTTTTTGTGTTTTTTGAATTGAAAAAGAAAACAATACAATTGAAAATTGATTTTTAGAAAAATATGAGAAAAGTATTGTAGCCAGGGTTCATTCACCAAATGATCCCCGCTTTTTACTCCGGATTGATTTATAAAAATCATTTATATAATTACTCAGATAAATTATCATCTAAAAGATTTAATAGTTAACCCTCAATTCCTTGCAGGGTTAACCCTTTAATCCCATGAGAAACCCCAATTCCTTGCAATGTTTCTCATCGGATCAAGCAATGGGCGTGATAATTTAAGCATCTGCAATCGTATACACGTCTATTCCTAGCACGCATACAGATTGTTATCTTACCCCCTTTCGAGATCAAAACCCCAATATTCCTATCTAGGATTTTGATCCTCAGAATATCCCCAACTATCAGATCGATCAATTCTAATAAAGGGAATATCAAATTCGCACAGAGTAATGATAAAGATAATTATATAAATCAAAAACCATAAACCAATCCTTCGTATCAAGGGTTCACATATGGATCATGACCCTGACTACAATAAAAATGATCTAGCCGATCAACATCATGATCGCTGATCTAAAATTCAACATAAAATTAAAACAAAAGATAAAGAAATACTAGATGTAGATGAAGAACGAAGAACATCCAATGCCCTTCTCCTCCAATCTTCAGATCTGTCTCTTTAACCTGTATCTGTGTTTTTCCTTTTTTTTTTCAGATCTGCCAAGTCTGCTGACCTAGTTGCATAAGAGGTGCTTTTATAATGTTTTATTTCCTTTCCAAAAGTGCCCCTCAGAAAACACGGAGATTCGTCCCGCAAACCGGCGCTGGTTGGCACCGAATTGGCGCACGTTTGCGCCACTCCAAATTGGCGCTGGTTGGCGCCACTTTTGCACACAAATGGCGCTAGTTAGCGCCACTTTCACTATTCATTGGCGCTGGTTGGCGCCACTTTTGCACACAAATGGCGCTAGTTAGCGCCACTTTCACTATTCATTGGCGCTAACTAGCGCCAACTTCCTTCCCTTTTAGGCGCTAGCTAGCGCCAGTGCACTGACTTACGGCGCTAGCTTGCGCCATTTCCTTTGTAAATTGGCGCTCCCTTGCGCCAACCTTCTGTGTTATTGCGCTGAGAAGCGCCATTTTCTTTCCTAAATGGGCGCTAGGTTGCGCCAACCTTCTGTCTTGCTGCGCTGAGGAGCGCCACTTTGTTGCTACCTCGCGCCACTTTGATGTCCTCGCTGACTCATAGTGTGCTATAACCGTGGAAAATTGCATTAACAGGTTTGGTTTTTTTATAATTCTTCATTTATTTTCCCTGTAAAAATACAATTAAAAGGTGAATATTATTGACATTCAAAGAATCAATATAATTAGCCAATATGTATTTAATTTGCTCTCTTATGACTCAATTCTTGTCAATTTTATCACAGAAAAATCACACTTGCCAGAGGCACATCACTGATCATTTGTTGTGACTGAATTTTCTGTGTAGGTTCCATCCTCTAAAACACTGATTACCCTTGTTCAATGTAAATCTTTGTGGAGGCAATTCAAGACAGAGACAGAGTACAGTGTCTCTCAAGCCATTTCTGCACAGGCACAGTGTTTCACATTTCTTAATGATTTAAAATATCTTCTATATACCCAAACCCATTGGCTCAGATGGAAGGTGTCTGAGTTCCCTTAACCAGTGTCTCGAGTTCAAGCCCTGTGAATTGAAAAAATGGATTGGGTAGTGCTACCCCACAAGGGACCGACAATGACGGTTGGGATTAGTCTCACCCCCGAGAGGGTGGGGATACCTTTGAGTCTACTCAAATATATATATATATATATATATATATATATATATATATTGGAAAAATGGAAAATCTATTATGACAAAATTAATGTTAATTACATTCTATGCCTTTCTTTTGTATATTATCTATTTTAAACTTGGTAGCTGAAGCCATCTAGTTTAATTGTTTTAAAGGAATGCGGCATGGCTATGCTTTTATGTTTTCATGTTGTATGTTGCTTGTATTTATAAAGTTGTTGCCATTGTCCAAAGGATTTTGCTCTTTTAGGTGGTGTTTGGTTGGGAGGATTTTTGGAGGATGTCTATCTTTCTCAAGTATGGCTTTTAGAAACACCATATTTGTTTCAACATAGTTCTCCAAAAATCCATCTATCCAGGAAGTATGGATTTATGAGAAACATAGATATCCGCACTGTTCAAAAATCCAATTTGAAGGTGGGATTTTCGGAAAACCGGTTATCTCACTTTTAATGCACTGTTGATTTCATAAAGCTACCTAATTTTTCCAGTAAAGTTTTCCCCCACCAAACAACTTTTTTTTTACATTTTTCTACCTATTTCATTCTATCCATCTTTCCAATCATTTCTCTATCTATTACATCTTCCTACTATTCTAAAAAAAATTCTCATACCAAACGCCCCCTTATGGTATTGTTTAGGTTCCATATGTAGTCAATGCATTTGCTAACTAGCTGATATAATTAGTTTGATAAGCATTATGAATGTATATATTCTGAAGGCATTTGAAGTTTGTTCTCGCTGGTAAATGTTATATTAATTTTTACTTACTGATGTAATTCTATTTTATTTCTTCAGGAGGCCAACAAGCGTAGTAACAACTGGTTACCTCCCCCATGGGCAATTGTTGCTTTGGTTATTCTGGGATTTAATGAATTTATGACATTTCTAAGGTGTTTATCAACTGCACTCATCTAATGTCTACTTTCTTGCTTTTTTTTCTTTTGTTTTCACTTGTTCTTAACTTTGCATCTGTCTCTTGTGGTAGCTGCAAAGTGTAAAAGTAGTAATTGTAAAATAAGAACGTAATTTTATACCCCAAAAAAAAAAAAAAAAAAAACGTATTTTACGTATATAGAAGGTATTGCTGTGCTTTCATCTTAATATGGTGTTATTTAACTGTTATGTGATTTTTCCTAACCTTTCTTGCATTACTTTTTTCCTCTGCAGATATGGAACTCTGTTCCTAAACCACAAGCTAGAAAGAAACCCCACAAGCTAGAAAGTTATAGGGAATATAACTTTACATCGATAGAAGACTTCATTGTACAGCTTCTGTGTGGCACCATAATGACTTAGAATATATAGCTTCTGTTGTTATGGAATTTCAGATTCGTTATTTGTAACGAGCAATTCAGATTTTGAAAGTTTTGATAATTCATGGAGCTCTATTCCCTTCCATATGTGCTTTTCATATGATTAAGCTACATGAAAAGTTGCATGCCATCAATAGTTATTTTGTATATCATTCCAGCACATGTACATATGAATGCGGCCATGTTACACCCATGATCAACTAATCAGTTGTTCATAATAAATTCGTGGTCTGTAGTTTGATACAATAAAACAAAGATAAGGAACCTTATACGTGCTAGATTGCAGTTGAAGATGATTTTCTATAACAATAATGTGCTAAATTGCAGTTAATACTTACTTCCACTTGAACAAAAGCACATGCACGCATTGTTGCTGCGTAGTGTTACACCTAAGAAATGTATAATACACATAGTAAAGTTCGATTTAGCATTCCTTCTCAGTATTGTGCAGTATGTAGTTGAACTATTGTAGGGTTTGGTCCAACATTGTTGCCTTCACTCGATTTTTAATAGCTTTAGATATGTTGAGATATATAAAACCATTATTGTAGCCTCACCCATTAGCTTAAACTTTTGGGTTGAATTGGCACTTTACATGGTATCAGAGCCTCGTGACCCAAGTTCAATTCTCACCACCGTCCACTTTCTCTTGTGGAATTTTTTAGCATAGGTAGGTGAGCCTGTGCATTGTCCACCCTTCAAGCCCAGTGAGCTCTCGTATAAGAGGGCGTGTTGAGATATATAAAACCATTATTATAACCTCACCCATTAGCCAAGCTTTTGGGTTGAATTAGTTCTTTACAAGATGCACTGCCACGGAATGCAAGATCCAATGCAAGCATAGTACATAAATTGTCCCAAAAAAGATGGACGGTGATCCATGAAAGCTTCAACAAGGCTGGGTGTATAAGACCTTTGAGATACAGTAGTTGTAGGAAATTTGAATTTTCTCCAATACTCCTCCGATGGGGTGCCACATAGCCTACAACAGATGCTTTTTTGCCAATTCCCTCAGACTACTGTTCAAAGCATGTAATCAACCTGTCTATTTTGTCATTTGTGCTTCTATAATCCTTACCAAGATCCTTAATTGCAATAGATACCTCACTAGCCAAAGCATCCTCACTCCTCGCTCTCTTCTTACCCTTTTTTGCAACAGATATAGACACAGGAGAAATTTGTGTGGCTTCTTTGTTTCCAGTGTCAGGGAGTGGAGGTTCCCAATTGGGTGTTGTATGGTTGTCTTCAAATAGATCATAAATATCATCCATGGCAGTCCCACTTTCAGCAACTCCATATGCTTCCTTGTCCATTTGTTCAACTGCATCCTCTGTATCTCCAGTTGCCATGTCCTTTCCAAAAATTGGTCCCAATGAGTTGTAGTATGGGAATGGATTTTTATAAAGGACCTTTGCGTTTGGATGAGTCTGCAAGGAGAACATTGAGATACAGGTTAAAGTTAAAATAGAAAATAAAACATAAACATTGACATATGTGACTTGTCCATTGAGATAATATGTTTTACCTTCATCCATTCCGTGTAAATTCCCTTCTCCACATCAATCATTTTGTTGCTATGATTCCAGCTGAAACCGCTTCCCCCATTCGGCCCAATCATTTCAGCAATTGCATTGTAGTGTTTTTTAAGGAGTTTGATCCTAGAAGTAATGTGGGGATTGCCTTTAAGTGTACATCGAGGAATTTTAGCATGCATAAGCTTCTCTAAGTGATTAGGGAATCCAGGCCTGAAACCGTTGTCACCCTTCCAAGCTAAACTGGACTCAACAAGACATTCTACAAGGACTCTGTCCTCTTCCGTTGTCCAAGTATGATTAATCTATTTCGTCGATTGACTATCCTTTTCGGCCATCTGCATATATTTAAAAAAAAAAGTCTTGGTTTTGGACAAATCATTATGAGATGTTGAAAACAGATTACGTAAATTAACACTACATAGTAGGAATATGGTATCTATTACATAGCCTGGCATGAAAATAAAAATTGAGTACAAGGTCAATGTAATTAACATTAATCCAACAATGATGAACGAAAAAAAGTATAACCGTAAAAAACCACTTCAACCCAAAACCATAAGGTGTTAGGTGAGGGCATTTTTAATGATTTATATTATATTCTCTAACACACCTCCTCACGCAAGAGTCAATTGGGCTTGAAGTGTGGATATGGCATAGGCCCAATTTTTGGTTTACCTTTTGTGCTTTTTATTTTAATTCCACTTTAAGTGGGGAGCGATGAGGATCGAACTTGTGACCTTGTAGTCACTCAAGCTCTGATACCATGTAAAGAACCAATTCAACCCAAATGCTTAAGGTATTAGATGAGGGCCTTTTTAATGGTTTATATTATTTTCTAACACACTCTCACGCAAGAGCCCTTTGGGTTAAAAGCGTGGATATGGCACAAGTCCACTTGTGCTGCACAAACCCTCACGCAATTGCAATTGGTTCTTTACATGGTATCAGAGTGTAAAGAACTTTTTCAACCCAAAACCTTAAGGTATTAGATGAGGGTCTTTTAATGGTTTATATTATTTTCCAACACACTCCCTCACGCAAGAGCCCTTTGGGTTAAAAGCGTGGATATGGCACAAATCCACTTGTGCTGCACAAGCCCATTTTTTGGTGTGCCTTTTGCTTTTCTTAATTCCACCTGAAAGTGGGGGACAGTGATGATCGAACTCGCAACCTTATAGTTGCTAAAGCTCTGATACAATGTTAAAGAACCACTTCAACCCAAAACCTTAAAATGTTGGGTGAGGGCCTTTTAAATGATTTATATTATATTCTCTAACAATAACAACACAATGAAAAATACCATAAATCGAGGGCAAAAGGTTGTAATTGGTTCGGTGCAAATAATGAGGTCGTTCTATGTTGGCTCATATCATGTACTAATTTCAACATGTGCATATGGCCACCCTAAAAATTAACTTCTCCCATTCATCATCTGATTTCACATATAGGACAAAATTCATTTGCAATTAGCTCTTCAACTTTTTCATAATCTTTTCGACATCGTGGGTCCCAGATAGTATGTTTTAGACTTTTTACATGTAATGTTAATTCCATATGGCTGAACGCATGGAACATAACTCACATGCTGGTAGAGTTTGCAGCAAGCATCTGCAACTTATGGTCATGTGGATCAGAAAAAATTTAAACATAACTACTTTTGAAATCCGTATGAAGCATCTGCCAAAGCACAAAATGGACTGCACCTCATGCGAAATTCTCAATTAAGTATAGCCATAATGTGCCATTTTTACTAAATATTGCAGAACCACCATCAAACTTCTTTTCTGAAGGCAATTGCACCAGTATTAGCCATATTTATGGAATTTGAACCAGTGCCTGAGCAATATAAACAATTAAGAACCTAAAATGACCTTTGGGTTGGGCTAGACAACAATGACCTTTTACCTTGGTAGTCCACTAGCTAGACCATGTAAGTGTACTGCTAACATTGCTATTGGATGCGTAGTTCTTATGTATGTAATGTCCCCCTTAACCTCAAAGAAAACATGTCAACGATTTCAAGAATTTGCCGATATTTCCAGCATAGTTCACTGAATACATTTTTCCCATATGAGTCGAAGTTGTGGAGGGTCTATGATGAGCAGAGCATGTAAGCTTCACATGAACAGAGGAGTATCAAAAAACACAAATATCCAAAAAAAAATATATTTCCAACCATAACCCAAATATGGAGAAATCAACTCATTATCAGATGATTAAACAAGTCACGAAAATAGGAAGTGACATTTTTTTACCTGATTCTCTTTTTATCTCACTTGCGAGTCGATTGTAGAGAAAGCAAAAAAACTTCTTCCTTCAACAGCTTCCACCACTCCTACTTCGCATATGAAAGAAGGAATCAGGGTGCACACCAATAAAACAAGTCACTACCCGAAATGCTCAGCAGGCTCGCACTGAAAAAGGGAAACCTTATTACATTTTTTTGGAAAAATTCAGAACCACTGAACCCACCTTCGACAAAATGCAAATCTCATAAAAGGCAACGGTGGTAGGGAGTCCTTCTCTCTATTGACCTGTTGTCCCCCTGGTTTGAATCCGTCCCTGGGTTCTTCTTCTTCTCTCCTGTAGTTTCTTTTGGGCTTTAGCCCCTTTTTAATACTAAAAAAAAAAAATGCCAATTTCCTCAGTCACATGCAAGCTACAAGCTTCTTCCTCCTCAGTCACGACCACATAAAATGGAGGGAGAAATTGCATAACCACAACTCACTCACTCCATTTTTTCACAAAACGTACACTCCACCAGCTAGCAGGTCAGTCCACTATGTACCATCAGTTCACAGATCGTACAATAAATAAGGTTATTTTGGACTTCTTTTTCGCAGTTAAGTTTTCACTTCCCCGGGCAACAATGTATTCCATATTCTCGATGGACAAATTTTGTTGGTTGTCGTACATTGCTTCACACGTAAAAGCAAAAAATGGGACAACTATTTACCCGGGAAACTTTCGCTTTTCCGGTACCAAACATGGCATTTCCAAGTTACCGATGTTGCTTTCCCAGGTAAGCAAACATAATCTACGTATCAAACGGCACCTAATTGATAGTATGCAATTGGTTTCCATGATTAATATTTTGTCATTGCAATATAATATTATGATATGGATCGACTTCCATAGGTCTTTCTATGCTACAATTAAAGAAGGGTTTGATGTTTATAATTTTAAATGACATAAGTTATGTCATTTTAGGAGAGAGATAGATACAAGCAATGGAAATCATGGAAGAGAAAGTGGATCATTTTTTTAATTTAATTTTTAAATAAAAAAAATTTATTTTGTGTCTATCTCTCTCCTAAAATGACATAACTTTATGTCATTTAAAATTACAAACACTTTTCCCATTAAATAATATGCGATTATCATTTATATGAGAGAAATGAAGCCAGAATTAAATTATAAAATATATTAGAGTAAATACCATTTTCAGTCCCTAGCAATAAAAAAGGGACAAATTGGTCCCTGAAATAACAAAAAAGGGGCCACGTTGATCCTTTTGTTAACTCCCACTTAATGGCCCAACTAACGGTGCCCATTTCGCACGTTAGTTTGCTGACGCAGCTTGGATGTGATACAGCGTGGAAGAAGAGACAGCGACGTTTTGTGCCAAATGCATGTAAACAAAAAAAATACTCAAATGAACCCTAAAAATGAAAATCCCCCAAAATGCTCAATCGAACCCTACACAGAAAAATCCCCCAAATTGGTGAAATGAACCCTAAACATAAAAATTCCCCAAATTCTCCGGACGTTGATGACTGAAAATCGACGACAGTAGAAGACCTATACCGGATTTGCTAGGGCATAGGAGAAGATGAGTCTTTCTTCTGCATATGGCGGGAGAATCGGCTAAAATATTCAATC
>JAVKPL010011644.1:0-51437 GCA_032173675.1 Gastrolobium villosum | reverse complement strand
ATAATAGGCCACAAAATAAGGAAAATGTCAATAGCTCCTCGTTACAAAAAATCGACCAAAGCATAGTTACATATTTTCTTTCTGCTCCAAGGTGTCACCGGCTGCAGCATCAAAACTGTGCCAAAATAAACAAAAAGGCACCCAGAGTGAGAGGGATGAAATTATAAATCACGTAAACTTTATGATATCTATAGTCAGAACTTAACTCTTTCTCCAGCTTTATTTTTTTAAGAGGACAGACAACTGAACAATTATTTTTATCTTCAAAAACATCACCATACTTCACAGATGGTGTCAACAAAGTGAGAGAAATATCAGCATCGTCAGTACTCTCACAAGTTTGGCTCTGAACATCCTGTCAACAAAATGACTCTCACTGCTATTAATATACTGATATGGCAATCAAATTTTTCAATTATGTCAATAATACCAACTCACCACAGCTTTTCCTGACCCTGTCGACATAATATTATCATCACAAGGACTGTCAAATACAGAATCATCCTGAATTTTTTTTCCATAAAAGCAAAAAAGTCATAACTTTGAAAAGTATAGGTTATGGATAATATATAAAAAAGACAAACATTTGGGTCCACCGTGGTCTTCAAAAATGATGTGATAATACTTTCAGTGATGCAAACTTTGGCCACATGATATTTTGGCTCATTGTATGAGTTCAAATTGCTAATTTTGACATTCACTTTAAACAACATGGATCTATCTTTAAGAACGTTTAACTCTTGCGGATAATGTTCTAATTCTGCACCCTACAAAAAAGGAAACACAGCAAAAGAAGTACTAAGGGTGTTAAAAGTTCTGAGAACCTCACTAATAAAAAAATTCAAAGTTTTGAGAACCAAACCCGTTTAAAATGTTGCTCGCGCAATTCAGCAGCACTCACTCCTAATAAAGAAATACAGTCTCTATCAAACAGCACGAAAGAAGCAGAATCCGTGTTATCAACAACTCTGACTTGAACACTGAACCTAAAAATATAAAAAATTGAATTTTACATCAGTCACACAGTGTGCATGAATAATTTTTCGATAACAATGACAAATCAAAAAATGGCTTACTTCGGAGTATATTCATCCCAATGTTTTTGACAGTTCTTACAATACCATTTCTCAAAATCTTCACACACTGAATATGGACATTTCTTACAGGACCTGTACCACCAGTTGTATTTACTTTCGATGGATCTTACAGTTCCATAAGTAATGCAAGTAGTAGCATCCATGCAATTCTTAATATCAGTAAGAAATTTCCTCTCTGTATCCTTCAGAAAATCATTTTCATAAGAATATGAAGATGGGCTGGACAACTGAGTCAACATCTGACTACTTTCGATCAGATCACCGGAAAGCCTGGAATATAAAAATATATAAAAGAATGAGTGAATAGAGCAAAAGCAATGTCTCATAATTTGTCACGACAACCCACCTTTTTTTGAACTCTACGATCTCAGGTATATTGGAATCAAAAAGAATTTTCGTCGTATACTTTGTATTAGCTATTCCAATCTTTCCTGAAAAAAATGCTACGTAAATAAAAGAAAAAGTAAAACAGCAAAACAAAAAAATAAAAAATGAGAATTTTAATCACAAAAAAAAAGTACCCCTAAAACCCTTTATCCTTGCAAGCTGAAGTATTATAACATTTTGAGCAATCTGATTCTTTGCTAAGAAAGTTTGGACCTCGTCTACGTATGACTCCCACAAAGTGCATTCAAGTTTCTGACCCCTATCATGATATATAAACAAAAGACTCATAAGAAATGATGTAAAATCCCATTCTCTTTAAATTCAAAAACACATAAGAAATTACATTACAATACTATCAGAAATATAGATAACATAAATACCTCAGGTTGTCAAGCTCCACGACAACCATTTTTGTATTCCTACCAGAGATGACATGCTCACGTACTTCCCCAATTCCAGACAGCAAACCAATGACGTCTACACAACAATTAACATGGGTTTCAGCCTTACGTCCAATATACAAAATCTTAATTGAAAGCGAATAACACAATACACCAATCCCATCACCTATTAAATAAGGAGAGTCAGAGGATTCTTTCTCAATAACGTCAAATTCAGCAAAATCAAAACCACGCTCAGGAATCGTAGCATCAACAATGGATTTCACGTCCGTCCTCAAGTTGAAAGACAGACGATATTCATGCCGTGTTGGCCTGAAATTACCCGTATTCAACCCAACTCCAAAATTTTTTATAAAATAAGCATCACCCTCACGAATTTTCTTCCAAACCTGCAAAGTACCCTTGGCCGTAGCATGGATCCTTCCACCCTATAAAATGAAAACACGCAACAAAGCAAAAATAAAAATAAAAATGACAATGAGCTACCGAAAAGATAAAAACATTAAAAAAAAAGAAAAAATACATTACCCGTTCGTCGACCAAAACCATATCCACATTGTCATCAAAATCTTTTCGATTAAAACTGGGAACCTTCCAACACCTAACTACACGCACTTTAATCCTCCACTCTTCTTTCGTCGGATTAAGATCCTTTACAAAGTCGTATTTTGAGGACATTATGTTGAACGATAAAATCAGAGGAGGAGTAGAGAAATGGACCAAAGAAGATACAAAATGCTCGATGCAGACCAAAAGGCAAAAGCAACACCAAATATCGTTTTTATACATGCAATGAATCTTACTGGTTAAGTAATTTTCTAAAGCAGAAAAAGTAATTTTCTATGATAAATTTTAATTTTCCAAAGCAACTCTATCTTAATGGTTAAGTTTCCAAAACAACCCGTATCAGCACTACAACTATTTTTAATACATTCAATGAATACATAGAAAATTTCAAAACATCTTTTAATTATTTTAACTTTTCCAACCCATTTCACGTTGAAAGTTTAAATTTTGAATCCAGAATCAAGAAGCCCATTAATACATCTGTCTGCCACCTATAAAAAATAATTGTACAGACTATTTACTTTTGTTTCAAAAAAAATTATTTACCGTAAAAAAATATTTCCCAAAGAAGTAAGTTTTCAAGACATCCTCTAGTGTGAACAAAAGGCTGAGATTTAAGGAGAATGCGACACCTCAGCTAACTTTCCAAAATTTGGTTCTACTTTCTATATAGTAAGATTATTTGATCAATATTTCATATTTTAGATAATTAATATTTGAATAATTTTCTTTTGTCTAGGATCTTTATATTTGATTAGGATTTCATATTTAATTAAAATTTAATTATCTATTTTTTTTTATTATTTATGAGTTATCAAAACCGTTTAGGTATATTATAAAATTTAGATTTTTGCATAATTAATATTTCATTTTATTTTGAAAGTATTTGAGATTTGAGTGAGAGGAACAATTTAGCATATAGTGGTACTCTAGATTCATTAGAAAATATCCTAACAAAAGAAGTACTCTTTAGACTTAGTTATCATTTATATATCAAGAAAACTATAAAAATAAGTACTTTAAAATTATTTTGTATCATAAAGAAAGCAGAAATTGTTTGGGTGAAAATCGCTGCTGAAAACAGAAAATAAAAGGGGGATTTGGATTTCGGTTTAATAATTTAAAAGGCAGAATATAAAAATTGGGAATAAAGATTCGTAAATAAAATTAATCAACCTAAAGCTAGGGTTCCATGGACGTCTTTCCTCGGATAAAAAGATATCAGAATTGTGATTGATTATCAATTGAATCAGAATCCTTATTTCCAATTGACAACCCTCTCTAAGCGATCGCTTAACATTTGATCAAATACAGTGCTTTTACTCATACAATCGCTGCTTGATTTAAGGTCATAGGGTCAATCAATCTAATCATCAAATCTGATGATTAATTCCTTTCCATAATCACAATCGTGAACCTCAGATTGAATATCCACGATCGCACGATATCAATCTGAGTTGGAAAGGGAAACGAAACTGATTTAAAATAAAGCCCAGATCCTCAAGACTAATCCATGGAATCCGTTACCCTTAAGTTGATTAAAAGGTTCTTAGCCTCGCATGGCTAAAGTAAACATAATTAGAAATTAAAAAGAATAAGAACAGAAGATGAAGAAGAACATAATTGAATTAAAACTTCAAAGAAAATTTGTCTGTCGTCAAACTCCTAAAATCTGACTGCCCAAGGGTTTCCTAAAGTCCCCATTAAATAGCCGTCATTCAGAACGACTAGGGTTTCACCGCTTCGGCCCATACACAAAATAAAAGCTGAATAAAATAAAATAAGGGTTTTCGTTTTATCCTTTAACATAACACAACAAACTTTCCTACACACACAACATTTTATGGGGCCCACACATTTTAAAAGAAAAAATATGACACGCAAAACGAATCTCTATAATATTACACAATCACTTTTCCTACAATATAATAAACATAAAACCCATAAAACAATAAATCATGGCCTTGGGCCCTAAACACATTGAGTCCTAATGTGAATTACAAGTTCAAACGTCAAAATAAAATTCCAATAAGAACATGTCATCTTGATCTCGGATTTAGACCATCTTCTCGTCTGAATTGGGCTTCAGTAGCTGAAATAGCTATTGTAGCCCTATCTGTTAGCTGCAAAAAGAAACAAGAACGGAGTCAATCGGACATCTGTAGAGTGAGATATGGTCAAAATACGAAAGTAATGTAAATCTGGAAAATTATGACGAAAATCAATTAAACCCAATCAAAATCTAGAATTGTGATTTGACCCAAAAGACCTTTATTTAATTCAAATAAATCATAAAAATACCAATCAAGAGTAATAAATAAGTGTAACAAAATATGTGTTATCAATTATCAATTAAATTAACATTAAATTGATTGTAATCATCAAAATATATTTTAAATCAATTGAACAATTGGGGTATAACAAATATCAAACCAGAGCATCCAGGGTGTAAGGCACAATGGAGCCATCTTTAACAAAGCAACCAACATCCATTCCATCAATGACGAGACCGGGGTTAAGAACCCGCGCTTGAGCGATCGTGTTGCTGAAATATTCTTCAGCTGCCTTCCCATACAAAGTTTGTGCCTCCTCAAACTCGTATACTCGGCTTGGAGATTTTTGAGTTGATCTTCTTTCTCTTTTATCGTCACTTCAGTCGAGGCGATTGAGTTTTTCAGATCATCTTTGGCCTTGTAAAGTTTGTCGTTAAGACCCTTAACCTCGGCCTCTAAGTCAGTTTTTCCTTTGTTGAGTTCGTCCACTTTAAGGGAAAGGGTCGTACTCGAGGAACTTGATGACTTATAACTCAAATGAAGATGTTGGAATGATTGGATCAGATAGGTTGTCTTCAAATATTCCTTTTCCATATGTTTTTGAGAGGCCACCATGTCTACCATGAGTTGAGAACTCTTAATGAACTGGGAAGGTGGGCTCATCATAGTGCAAAGACTATCTGAAACCCCCTTCTTGCAGAGTTCGCAGGGCTCAAGAAACACGACATCTCCAATGTGGGACTAGGAGGCGGGGGAACTGGTTGGGCTACCCCAACCCCAACTGATGAACTGCTTTCTTAAACCACAAGCTTGTGTTTCTCCTATTACTCCTCAGCAGGCTCGGTCCTAGTCAACTTGCCCTTGGCAGCATCCTTCTTAATATACTTGAGATAGGAAGGGCCCATCATACATGCTGCAAAAAAAGGGAAATCGTCAGACACAAAGTAAGGAATATAACAAACTCGGTAAAAGCTGAGACAACATACCAAATTATTCGTGGCCATTGAGGACGCATGTCAAACCTTGAGGGACCTTTCATCGGCTTGATGACGTGGCTTGACCCCATCCTTGTTCGGAAGAGATAGACCTCCTCTTACTTCCTCCTCCTCAACAACTACGGAGGAGCCACTATAATTTTTCTTCCTTCGTACGATCCTCACCCAAAACCAGAAATGAACCCCTTTGGGCATATTCTGAACCAGTCGTTTCTCTTTAGTGGGATTTCGATCGTCTCCGTCTCGGCCAGGGCCACACCAGAACCTTGGCTACGAGCACTCATCTAAATCGAAGACATCACTCTCACCTCCCAAAAACCCATTGATGAAAGACTTTTCTCTATTGCTCTCACTCCAAAGAAAAGGGGATAAAGCAATTAAACACCAAAGCCCCAAGACCTAAAAATGAAAATGGATTCTCAGAGCCCCTCAGGTCGTACGCAAAAAATAACAACAGATGTGAAAACAAAAATTAGAAGACAAGATAATGGGAACACAAGTGTCTAAGGATTACTGGTAAAGAAGGAGATGAAGATGATCTGAAATGGATCTTCGACCAAGCTTCGGACAAAGAAAGATCAGAACAATTTTGGGAGGAAAAAAATGGGAATGTGCTAAAACTTTAAGGGGGCGTTTGGTAGAGGAGAAATTTTTATTTACCTATGAATCATGATTTCTTGGAATATGGTGGAAAAATGAGTTATTCAGGAATGTGACAAAAAGCTGTTTGGTAAGCAAAAATTTTACTGGGATTATTGGATTAATTTTACTGAGTTCATGTTTGATAGATAGTAAAATATGAATGGAAATATTTACTGAAATTACAATGATACCCTCAATTCTTTTTAACGTTTATTTGGCCTGAAGTCTCTCTCCCTTTCTGTGAAATCGATTTTCATTTTTAATTCTTCTGTGGGTGTGATGCCAAGGGGATTACTACCCTCATTCATACCTTGTTCTTCGCATTTGTTTGGTTTTTTCATCTTCTTGGTTTTGTTGTTGGTTCTTGTTTCACCTGAGATAATCTAGCAAAATCACTCTTGGACTTCGATCAGCCTTCTTGTTTTTTCTTTGCTTTATTTTCCATCATCCAGTTTCAGAAGCACACACTGCAACATTTGCACCTCAGACCGCGGTTGTCCTATTTTTTCTGATCCTCTCATTGCCACGATGCTTCTCTCTCTTGTTCCGCTTGGGTTATTTTCGTCTTTTGCTTTGTGTTTCTTTCTCTATTTCCTCGGAAAACATAGAATTCCAATAAAAGTATGGTATTTTGAAGTTGGCATTTTCATCCACTTTTGCACATAACAAGGAAATCCGGGAAAGTACGTTTCTCAGACAAATTTTCAATGTTCCCCTACCAAACATTGCAATCTAAGAATCCCAATATCAGAATCCTAGGCATTTCAAAATTTGCCTCCTACCAAACAGCACCTAAGAAACGAAAAGCAAAGCATGAAAACATAAGGGTTTTAGATGCGAAAACAAAAAGTCAGGGGAAAAATTAAGATTTCCTTACTAAAGCATCTATTGAAGGCAGGCAATCATAACACACGGAACACGAAGGCAACGTCCTTTCTTTGAGGCACGTCGCGCCAATTAAATTGCGACGTGTGGAGAAACGTAATCGTCAAGGCAACTGCATTAAAACAAAGATTCATGCCAAGATGCCAGTGCGGTCGAGTTCATTCGAATTCTGATAAGAGACCGAGGTAAAGGTAATGCAACATCCCACGTGTTAAGTCGAACCTCGGTAAATTTCGAGGGCGACAAAAGGTCGTAGCATAAACTTCAAAACATGACCAAGCCAAGTAATGATTTCAACATGGACTCATCAACTCGACCCAGATGTCATAAGTTGGCTAAAATCGATAGCTCGGCATGGTTGATATTTCATTTTGAACCAATGCTCCTCAGCAGTTCGAGCCCTCGGGACTGTTATGGACCAACTGTTATGGACCAAAATATTAGGTCATTTTCCCTACAACCCAACAAATGGATAAGCTCACTAGCAATGATGGATAGAGGAACTGAAGTCAAAATCCTAACAATAGGATAGAACTTCATAACAACCTCACAATAAAATAAATGGAAGCCCAATCAGGAAACCCATTATGAATAGCGTTCGCAATCACCAGGTACACAACTTTTGCCTCATTTTACTTCTACCATTATTGTGCACACACACCACACTTTGGCTAATGTCGTACTGTTTAAGTGCACATTGATCTATATAGCCTTACGGTATATCTCTCATATATACCCATGAGCGTGCAGATCCGACATTGATCAATCACCCATCGGGTGAACATTCACATTCCACCTGGACCGAACAAGAATGACTCAGATCATTGTGCAAGAGTCAATACACATAGCAATTGCATCCCTAGATATGACTTTCAGTTCTTAATTTCCTATAGCTTTTCGATTCAATTCTTAAGAGAGGATCTTATCAATTCAATTGTTAAAGATGTAGACCAATCATACTAGCAAAATAGTTTTCCAGTTAGAGCTTCGTGTGTCATTAATAAAAAGATTGAGTTGAAAGATGTATTCTTTCACAAAAGGGGGTTGGTTTAAGTGGTAGATGTTTGATTTCATTTAAGCAATATCTTGGGTTCAAGTCTTTGCGAATGCAAAAAAAAATTCCTTTGGGAGAACTAGCCCAATCATGATATGGATATTCCCGGCTAGAATAGGATTGTCTCCCGTGGAGGATACCTATAGTTTATCTCAAAAAATAAAGATGTTTTGTTTCATCGCTTATCACTACTAAAAAATGCTATTTTTTTACGGAAAAATTCTGTTGACAATGTTTAAAATTCCGTCGAAAACGATGTTTTCGACGCAAATGAAGCCATTTAATATCTCTTTGCGGGTAACAATTTTTTCGACGAAATTAAATTCCATAAAAAATATTTGATAGCAAAATTTTCGTGGAAAGTTTCAACGGATAAATAATTTCATCGAAATTTTTGGGCAGAAAATAAATGAATTTCCGTAAAAAATGTTGTATTTTTTACGGAAAACAAATGCCGTCAAAAAATTTGGATGGAAAATGATTGGGATTTCATCAAAGAATCTTGTAATAATTTTCGAAGAAAAATGATTGAAATTCCGTCGAAAAATCTTGTAATAATTTTCGACGAAAAACAAATTCCTTCGAAAAATTTTGACGAAAAATGAATGAAATTCTATCAAAAACTATTGTCTCAATTTTCAACGAAATTGCTTTTCCTTCGATTTTTTTAATTTCTATTTACAAAATAAATAACAATTTATGTTTTACACCGATAAACAAATATAATGAAAGTAAATAACATATCATATGATCTTAATATAATTATGTTTATAAAAGTCCCTGTTATATACTATAAAAAGAGTTTTATATATACAAAAGTCCCTGTCATATACTAATCGAAAGAATCTCATATCTATAAATGTCCAAGACATATACTAATAAATAACATATCATATGATCTTAATATAATTATGTGTATAAAAGTCCTTGTTATATACTATGAAAAGAGTTTTATATATACAAAAGTCTTTGTCATATACTAATCAAAAGAGTCTTATATCTATAAATGTTCAAGACATATACTAATCAAAAGGGACATAAATATACAAAAGTCTCTACCGTATACTAATCAAAAGAGTCCTATATCTATAAATGTCCAAGACATATACTAATCAAAAGGGACATAAATATATAATAGTCCATATCATATACATTCAAATAAGATACAAAAGTCATGCTGGTGGATGACCTGTACGATCATGGTAATCATGTAGGTCTTGAGACGGGGGATAAGTCTCGTCGTCATCCTCAGTATCTAATAATGCCTCAGAAAGCCTTCACGTAAGCTTCTCCATAAATGGTTGAGGAGAAATTTTTTGAATACCAGGGAAATGTAATTGATAGGAAAATGGTTGGAAAGTGAGTTTGGTAGGAAAATGTAAAAAAAGTTGTTTGGTTAGACGAAATATTACCGGGAAAATTAGGTAAGATTTATAAAGTCTATGTTTGGTTGATGATAGAATATTGATGGGTAAATGGTATAAAATTACAAAAGTAACCCTATAAAAAAGTGAAACTTTGGCACTTTAGATGAGGGTATTTAAGTCTACTAGTGGGTTACATTTTTGCCATTTATCTAGCTAAATATAAAATACCGCCCTCAAGTTGTCTTTCTAAATAGTAACTTTGTCTTGCTTTCTATGAACAAATAAGGAATGTTATGCAAATAAAAAAATGAATTGATAAATGGAAGTTACAAGGAAAATTGTATAGAAAATAATCCCTGAGTTATTTATTCACAATTTTAATGCATAAAATGAGTTTTCCTATAATTTATGGTAAAAAAAAAAATCTATTATTAACTTATTGTAAATCTTTGAAAGAATACAAATTTGTGCGAGATTATTTTTTTTACCTTTCTTTAACAATAAAAGTATACTTATTTTTTCTTGGTATTACATAAAAAAGCATCAATTTACTCCCATGTAAATTTTATATTTATTATAAATTATTTATTCTACTTGCGTTTAAGATTGATGATAAAATTTATTGTTTTTATATTTGTATAAGATATATTCATAAATTATTCTGTATTCATAAAGAATTTTGTGTAAGATTGATGATAAGTCTGGCATGTACTGTTTTGGACTTCAGTAATGGTTCTTCAACAAGAATAGTTTTATTGGTGACACGTGCCCTAAAACATTTACAATTTTTACGAACTATGAATGGAACAATTGTATCAATTACTACTAAAAAGCTTGAGATTGCTAATAAACGGAATTTGTATAATGTATAATGTCCCTTATCCCATCCTCAAACATGCACGGTGATTTCAGCACCCTACCCTATTTAATTAATCAAAATGAAAATACTTATATATATATATATATATATATATATATATATATATATATATATCCAATTAATTGTTTTCAAACAGTATCAAATATCAAAATATCGGAACTACTTCTGATTAAGTGCGAAACCAAAGGTGGATCTAGGTAGTGGAGAAGGGGGTAAAACCCTTAAATTATGATGTAGAAATACAATGGTGAAATTAATTAGTAGTAACCTAGTTGGTTGTTACAATATCCTACCCCTTTAATTTCCATCCTTCTATTTTATTTTTCCAGTGAATTTTTTTTCTCTTCTACCTTCATTATCCAAACCTAACAGCATATAGCTCTATTCCAGACCCCTCATTTACATCTACATACTGATAATCTCCTCTCAAACCTCAATCTTCATTATTGGAAGTTGGAACATCTGTTTCTTCCTCCATCATTGGTCCAGTTGAGTCTAGATCTAGATTTAAATCAGATCCAGTCAATCAACAGCTGCTTACAAATCGCGTTCCAGACCAGACCTAGATCCATATGTACTTGAACTTATTAAATGTACAGTTTCATTAATCTTGTGGATCCGGCACTATCCGAAACGCTAGCATTATATGGTATGTACAGACCCTACTTATCCGAATGGTATATAGTATCTACAGACCCTACTTGATGTGACATAGGATGGTCATATAATTTCGCACTACAGTTTACACCCTTTTTTTTTCTAATGAGTTTTCTTACATATTTTAAATGAATAATTAAAATATCTTCATTGTATTTTTTTTTGGCAAGTGCTTTTTACAATTTAAATAATTAAAACCTTCTAGATCTTAACTCAAACTTATTTATTATTTAAATATGTTACTTGGGTCTACAACAATTAGTTTTAAGCAATTATATATATATATATATATATATATATATATATAATTTAATGCATGTCTGGTGGGATAATATATGAGATTAATATTTCTCATATTATAAGAGATAAAGATAATTTTATCTCTTATATGCACATAAAAATATATGAGTGCCATATAGGATTATGTGAAGAGAAGAAAAAGAAAAAAATATCGGCCCCATATACTTTTATATCTGTGTGGAAGATAATATCTCCTAAAATATGAGAAATATTAATCGTATAATATATACAAGAACTTGATATGAGAGCAAACATTTGCCATTAAGACAAAAAAAAAATTGATATGAGAGCAATTGCATAAAGCTCTCTGCAAGTTGATATTGAAACACTTTTCTCTATTGATAAATATAAACTATAGGAGTAGCAATTTCAGTTTGGCACTGCCGCAAAAGTTAGGCCCAAACGCTTCATCAAATGGTTATATATCAAACCAAAACCTCAAGTCATATCAGGGTTTGGCAGACCATATTCAGTCCTAATAATCCATTAATGCATTGTGTGGTATTGTGGTAATTACCAATTTTATATTATGATGAATTTGTGATCACGAGGATTTAATTTTATTGGCTGAGCAAAAGACAAAGTCATTGGGTGAGTATGGATTATTTATAAAGAAAATTTAGAAGTGGGAAACTTCCTAACCTTAAAAAGTTAAAATTAATGTGTCATGAACACAAGTCAACATGTTTAATTGGTCCGATTCTAATATAATCAGTCATCTCAATTTAGGCAAGGCTGCTTTCAAAGAACAATGCGTGCCATGCATATGCACATTCACTCTTATCCTCCTCTTGTTTTTGACAAATGTTTACTTTCATGTTCAATGATTTCAGATTCCAACACACTTGGATCCTTGTCATCTCCATGATCATCGTGTCTTGCAGTCAAAATATAACCCATTCATTTATTGTTGCCGTTCTTGTATTTTTGCCAAACAACAAGATGGATGATTTATTTTAATTCATTCTCATTCTTTATAATCAAAAGTCTGATCTGGTATCAATTAGGTACATATGTAGCACATGTAACATAAAAGTTATCCAGAAAAAAAAGTTTTATAGAATATAGTGTGAACTAAATTTTATATATATTCAATGTAATTTAAAGTGCATTATCATCCTTTAACTCATTAAAATTTTAAGATAAATATATTTATTTGTTTATTTTAAAAATAAACCCATTTCAAAAGTTTTTTTTTTTCTAGATAAAATTACCTTACCATGGGGTGTTAGATCTTGATAAGTTAAATACTCGATGAGTAAAGACGGCAAAGATTAATTACGGTTTATTTCCCAAGGACGGCAAAGATTAGATAACTTAGAGGAATGGAACCGGGCCGAGTCATAAATGCTTACAGGTTACAGCCTGGAAATAGAACCATTCATTGTGGAAGACAATACCAGATACTGTGATATTAATAAGGGCTCTTTGTTAAAGATAATAGGATAAGATTTATTAGTATAAGGTCTCACATGCAGAGTATAAGGTTTAATTAAATATAAGGCTGGATAAAACTTTAATATTGTATGACATTTGATGTAATATTATATAAGATATGGTATTTGTTATGGATCCGTATAAGGCCCATATATTTGAGAGGCCCAACAAAAGATAGGCAGCTAAATAACATGCAAATAGTAGATTGGGCCCAAGGGAAGGAGGCCCAAATGGTTCAAATCCTAAGGCAAACATTATAAATAGGAGCTAAAGATCACAAGTATTAGAGGTGTTCGCGGACTGGATTGGATCGATTTTGGAAGCAAAAATCATCGGATCCAATTCCTTCAGATCATCCATTCGGTTTGGACTTTTTTTAAATCCGATCTTATCCGATCCAATTTTTTTCGGTTTGGATTAGATCGATTTTCGATTTTTTGAAAAACCTAAGATTTGTTTCATGTAGATAACATCTTATATATATATATATATATATATATATATATATATATATATATTGGCTTTGTAAAAAAAATTTGAAATACAAAAGCATCAGTAAACGATAATATAGTTTTTTTAGGGGGCAATGAGATATGAAACTCTACGCAGATGAAATTTTGTTGATGAGACGTGACTAGATTTTTTATTGAATTTAGTTCATGGGTCTTGGGTTTAGATTTTTTGGATTATGATTGGAGAAAGACCAAAGTAAGTAAAGGGGAATTAATATATTGGATCGATTTGGATTGGATCGGTTTTCATTAAGCAATCCGAAAACCGATCCAATCCAATTAAAAGTTGCGGTATTTTTTCGGTTATCGATTTTTCGGTTCGGTCACCGCGGTTTGAATCGGTTTGGATCGGTTGATGAACACCCCTAACAGGTATGGACTAATCTCTCTATACTATTATTACGCAATCACAATGCATACACACCACCCCATTTTGGCTAAGACCTCGTAATCGTGTACAGTGATTTGCTACCCCCAAGATATATAGTTCAAAGGTATCTAAAGAGAGCACAAGATCTGATCTTTATTCACTAACCCTTGGCTAGACATCTCTGTCATACTGACATAACATTGGCGCCGTCTGTGGACAACGAGGATTTGAAATCTCACAAAAAACATGGCACGTACGACTAGGAGTGGTTACCAACAGCCATTGGTATCAAATGCTGAGCCAAGACAAATCCCCATAATTCATGTGGATCCAACAAGTCAGCATATTCCTGAAAATCATCAGGCGATGGATCATAACGATGTGCACGTTAGCGATGTGCATTCTGATTTAGCATCAACTCCTGCCGTGAATCAAAGTGCTCCTTGTGACTAGATATTCAAAGAGGCTCAAGTTCACCTCTTGGAATTTCCATGCGAGATGAAATTTTATGATATTTTATGTTATGGTAGGGATCTCCATTTTGTAAAGAGGCTCAAGTTCTCCTCTTGGAAGTTCCCTGCGAGATGAGATGTTATGATATGTTATGTTATAGTAGGGGTCTCCATTTTGTAAAGAGACTCAAGTTCCCTGTAAAATTAGTTGAGTTGAGACGAGATGAAACATTGTATGTATGCTATGTTATTTTACTATAATGCACATGAAGTGAACCATATAGAAGAGTGATCCTCTAAGGATCTTGGTTTACTAAGATTTTTATCTCACACTGTGTTGGGGATATCATTTCAGGTACCAGCAATGATGATATAGGCATGTTATAGGCAAGAGACCAGATGTTGCATGAAAGCATAACATGATACATATTTTGACATATGTAATCAGTATTAAGTAGAAGATGACGTCATAGCTTTTGTATTACACAGTTAGTATAATCCTTTATTATTACATTTGATAGTTGATCATGTATAGAATTATATTTTGAGAATGAGGAATGTGTAATGAGATATTGAGAAGGTTATGTTTTTTTTTTTTGGTACAGAGAGAAGGTTATGTAATATGTGCATTTACTTGAGTATGTAATATGTGCATGAAATTTAGTATTGATATAATATTATATATAAGATATATCCTGAAATCCTATGCCATTGAGGCTAGGTAACGTGACGAGATTGAGATGTTAATTTGATGAGTTGAAATATGAATTATTAAGTATGTATTAAGAATATTTGATATATGTAATGAGATGGCCCATGGATGGATCCAAGAGGCAAGGCCTTGAAATGGCTAAGAATAGCATGATATATGTTAAATTGTCAATTAGGTATCATATGAGATTGGGAAAGTATCCCCAACCCCCAAGGAACAACCAAGCGTTGTCCATTTGAATCCTGTTAAGTATGGCTGACTTAGAACATGCATATCTTACTCTATTCTTAACCAAATTGGGCATATTATATATATCAAATTAAAGCCCCGGGAGTTTAGTTACTTGTATCCAAATTTCAGAAATTTTTGGATAACAGAATGCTCCCAATTTAGTGTGGAACCGAGGCTGCCAAAAAACTCTATTTCTCTAGCTGTCAAGAAATAAACAACCTGGAGACTAGGGTGGGAATGACTCGAGTGAGGGAACGATCTAGAGTGGGAATGACACAAAATGGGAACGACATTAGAATGGGAACGACCCATAGTGAGAACATCTTGTTCCAAGCTTGGAAAATAAAAAGTTTTACACCATGTTTGTTTATGGGAATATCATGGTGATTTATTATGAGTAATGTACGATACAACTGAGTAAAGTTTAAGTCGTCCGCATAATGAATGAGTTATAATTAAAATTTTTTGAATTATTTTAAGGGAAAAATATTTCTGCAGTTAATGCAGATAAGTTATCTGCATTTTTTCCTAAAACGATGTCATTTTGGCATTGAAATCTTAAAAAATTATAAATATAAAGACCATTATAACCCTGAAATAAATTTACAACAACATCATGATTTCTGCCCCAAAGCAACGTCATATTGAATTTACTGTAAATAACTTATCTGCAGTAACTACAGAAAACTTATCTGCAGTAACCGCAGAAAAAGCGAACCCTTATTTTAATTATAGAAAGAGTTTTAAGTAGAAAAGTGATTATAATGTGACAAAAAAAATTTATTCGTATTTTAATTCAACTATTTTAATTGGAACTGCACTTAATACCATACATAATAATAACAAACCGATGTACAACGAGTTCTTACCATAGCTAATTAGTCATTTTAGAGAAAAAAGAATTCTGCTTCTTGACTTGCTTATGCTTCTATCTCTATTTTTAGAACATTGGCTTATGCTTCTTCTCCTAAACTCGAAAACCAAAATATATGACTATGTACCATGTGATTTTCTCTGCATTTCATTATTCAGAACACTACTGTTGGCAAGATCCAAATAGATTACGCCAACACGAGGAATTAGACACTGAAATTATGAGAAATTTCCAACATTCTAGTACGAAGCCAGGAAACAACAACCTTAGAATTTCTTCCTCAAACTTGATACCCATGATAGACAACTGATTCATAATTTCTTGGAAGTTTTTCAAATGATCCATCATTATGGCTTCATCAATATATCTCAAGTCCGACAGCTACTTTATTAAAAAAAATAAATTATTATTCCTAATTACTTGAGAATATTTTTTTGGATTTCTCCCTGCTAATTTCATATGTTTCCTTTGGACTAATCCAAAATTCGAGATGGGTACAAAATTAATACTTTAAATCCCTAAAGATAACAAGGGAGATCAAATATATATTTTCACCCGTCTCATACGCCAACATAATTATTTGAAAATATAATTCTTCATGTTTAGATCGTAGAGTAAGAGATGCATCTTGTCAATAATATGGTTCAATACGTTATCGTCTATCTATCCACTGCCTTATATGATTTAACACATTCTAAATATTTCTTAAGGTATCTAAATATTTTTTTAATTATAAAATATTTTAACCATAAACCAAATTAATTCCAACACAAATTAAGTCAGTTGAGATCTGTTTAATCTCGATATCAAATCATTCCCATACAGTCTTACCTGCATTTTACTAACTTATTTTCGTACGAAGTCAAATCCATCCTTTATAACATAAGAATCATGTAGATTTAGGGTCTCTTTTATGCTGTTCTGTTTTTTTTTTTTTTTTTCTTCTTAAAACTGTTTTGTAAAATAGTTATTTTTTATATTTATTTGTTTTTGAAAGTTAAAAACCAAAACAGAAAATAAAAACAACTCAGACATGTTCTCTAAATTTGATTCTAAAAACAAAAAATAGTTATAGTTTTCAAAATATTTTTTACAAAACAAACCTTATCAAACGAGTTTTTTAGTTTTTTTTGTACTGAAAACTAAAAAACTGTTTTTAAAAACAATATCCAAACATAGCCTTAATTTTCGGCTTTTAGACTTTGATGTCACGGAAAAAGTGTGTATCATTTTAAATGATGTAAAATTGTGTTATTTTAAATGAGAGAAATAGATAGATAAAGGAGGAAAAAGTGTACAAAAAATATAAAGATGTGGATCTCATCTCTTTGTGAGAGTGAAATGACATAAGTTATATCATTTAAAAGGACAAATACTATTTGACAAAAAAATTTTCTCCCGAGGAGCTAGCCATCCCCCCTTTCTTTTAGAAAATAATAGAGGGTTTTATGTTTATTATGTTGTAGGAAAAGTAATTGTGTAATGTTATAGAGATTCGTTTTGCATGCCATATATATATATATATATTATTTTTTTTAATTGTGCAGGCCCCATAAAATATTTTGTCTGTAGGAAAATTTAGGGTGTTATGTTAAAGGATAAAATGAAAATTCAAAATAATAATGAATCCACATATTTATCTCTATAATATAAGATAAAATATCTTATGTAATATAAGATTAATATGAGCCTTTAATTTTAATCTATTATACTGACTACGCATTGATAACAGAAATGGAATACAAATGAATGGGACAGCGTCGGCGAAGAAGTGAGGGAGTGTGGTTTTTAGACTCAGTACTTGTTGTTGTTGGATGATCCCAAACGTCAACATGACCTTTTGGCTTATTGGGTGCCAACCAGCCTCAATTAACGCGCAATGCCCTTTTGGCTTTTGCACATTCCCGCGTTCTTCTCCTTTTTGTTGGGACCCACTTGCTTCCCTTTCCTAAACAAACTCTGGAATCTTACATCAATTTAGCTTTTACTTTAAATGAAGAAAGAAATGTTCACTTAAACCTCCACCATAGCCTTTGTTTGAATAATATACAACAGTTTTGAGATTGAAGAAGAAGAATGTAACTTGCTAATAAAACCAAACCTTTGACATTTATAGGGTATATGCAAATCAATCTTCTTATTAAAATAATATATTTTTATAAAGTTGAGAGAATTGCATTTCATTATAAATATGTATACTAATAAATTAACAAAGAAAAGTATAAGCTCTGAAAATTCAAATATCACAAGCGGCGGAAAAGAAATTTAGAAGCCTAAATTTTCTTTCTTTCAAAGCATGCAAATTACATTCCTGCGTAAAAATGGCACACTTTTTATTTAAAATAATAATTATTTTAAAATTTTATTCTATTTTAAATTATCCTTTTTTTAATTTTTTTTGAAGACATCGATTTTTTAATTTAATTTTTATCTTTTAGCATTTTTAATAAAAAATAAAATAATATTAATGTAGCGAAAGAATAATATAAGTCAACTAAACTTATATTTTTCTACAATTAAAATTATTTAATGACTTTCTTATTTTTTTATAAATTTTTTAATGATTATTATTTTAAAATGAATAACATAATGTTTTGTCTGTATTATTTATATCTCTTATGTCAATGTAGGCAACCATTAGGCACTTATGCTGGATTAGGCCGGCAATCCAACAAGCCAAGACTCAATCGTGCTTGCAGCTTATGGTTTTGATGGTTTTCTTCTCATATAAATGAAATTTTAAATGATCAGGTGTGCATTTCAATGAAAGACTTACCCTTTTTTTGGTAAAAAAAGATTCACCCCTTAATTGCATAACTCACAGTTTCATCAAGTGAATTGTCATGAGAAAAAATGTGTGTATATAACTATATAGGTTTTCATTTCCTCTTTTAACATAACACAACAAATTTTCCTACACACACAATATTTTGTGGGCCCACACATTTTAAAACAAAAAAATAAGAAAAAAAATGACACGCAAAATGAATCTCTATAACATTACACAATTACTTTTCCTACAATATAATAAACATAAAACCCTAACTACATATATTATTTTAGAAGCGGAGGAAAAAAAAAGGAAGGCTAGCTGGTAGGAAGACAAATCCGTGCTATGAAAGTCTTATTTATGAGGTCAATTTGCATTTGGATCCGAAAGTCATACATAGCTCCATTTATTTGCAAAACAAAACAAAAACAATCCACTGATAAATCCTTTTTGCATGGACGTGGCTCACGCGAGTCACAGTCACGTGCTAATATTTTTATTGGAGATTGATTCTCCTATATAATTAAGACCCAACAACATGTTAACATTCTTTAATTAAGCAACAACGGTGGAAGTTACTATAAGGGAATTAATTTATGGATAAAACAGTTCTGCTGTTATTGTAAAAGTATTCCTCTTAGTTTATCAAAAAAAAAAAAAAGTATTCCTCTTATGTCACACATTCATCCAATTTTTTATTTTTTTTTTTTAAGAAAAAAATGATGGTCCCACCATGTCTTTGTCTCAACTATAGAAGAGGAAACTTTGCATAGATGCAAAACCCTTAATTTATATTATTAAGGGAAAAATATTTCTCTTGTAATTAAAAAATTATTTCTATTGAGTTCAAAATGATATATTTTAAGATTTAAAATTAAAAAATTATAATAATAAAAACTAATATAAGCTTGTAATATATTAGAATTATAAAACTATCTTGATTTCTGTCCCAAAATAATATCGTTTTGGGCTCAACTTATTTACCCATTATTAAATTATATATGAGTTCCAGTTACGACGTCGTTTTGGGATGAAATCATTCACCTATTATTATAATATATTTATATTATATAGTATATATATATTTATAATTTTTTAAAATTTCAATCAAAACGTTATTTTGAGAAATGAAGATCAACTTATCTGCAGAAACATTTTATATATATATATATATATATATATATATATATATATATATATATATATATATATATATATATATATATATGTGGTGGAGCCCACTATTTACAAAAAAAAAAAAAAGAATTTCAGAGTTTTCAATTAATCTATTAGAGATAAAATTATTCTTATATGGCGTAAAAGTAAATTTTTTCCTTTTATATTTATATAGGAAAGTTACTTTAGGATATGCATGTCTTTTAAACTATTTTCAAAATGGTGGCAGGCACTGTGAGCATTTATTATTATCTTCTGACTCGAAATACTAATTTTTTTATAAAAGATTAAAAATCCTAATTTTCTTTTAAGCTTAATTCTTAATGCTTAAGTCTTTTGACTTTTCTCTAATTTAAACATAAAAAGGCAAAAATCAAACATTTACCACGTTAAAATTGGAAGTTCACGGTTGCGTAAATACCATTTCTCTCTCTCTGTGTGTGTGTTTTTTTTTTTTATTAATATAAGCCATCCATACAATTTTATTATTTTTTAATACTAACTAGCGTTTGGAATTTTAATGGACCTACTCACCCTACTAATCTGATTTTATGTTTGTGCCTCTCCACTATCTTTAGAATTGCAACTTTTAGAAAAATAAGAGTCACCATGTTATAGAGATTCATTTTACGTTTGAACAAGTTAAATTTATGATGTGATCCCTTTAAAAAAATTCACCATCGAGTTAAATCATGTGAATTACCACTGGACCAACAAGTTTTGGATACAAATTCATTAATTTTTGAACCTGGACTAAGATAATCCCAATGAACCTATATATGAATATGAAGAGCTTTTCTTAATTTTTATTAAGTGGTTCTAAGCTGTGCAAAATTAGTGTCATACCCGTTCTCCTCCACGCAGAGTATGGCGAAAGAAAAGAACCCAGTCATGTTGACATGGTTGTCACAGTTCTTCATTTTTTAGTATTACTGGTAGTTCATTTTCTTTGACCTTATTAAAATTAAACTATTTAAGAGTTACGACTAAAACAGACTCAGAATTCTAGGCAATACAATTCAATTTAGAAAGGCATCTTTTTAATTAGATTAACGGTATTTGAACTTTGAAGAACACTATTCGATTTAAACAAGGCAATTGACATCCTCTACTTATACTCCACACAGATATATTTTTTAAAAAAAGTTTTTCTTATGATTACATTTTTAAAAATAAACCTTAACTAATACTTTTTTATGTATTAGTGCTTTTTTTTAGAAATATTTCGATCTGGTCATTGCTTCGCGACTAATCCGATTCGGAGTGGGATAAGTCCCGGGAATTAAGACTTTAAACTCCTCTCCCAAAGATGATACTGGAAATGATCAAACACATGCCTTCACCTCACCTACTGAGTTACCTGACGCCAACTGAACTAGCATCATTTGGATGTCTTAATGCTTTATTAAGCGTAATTTAACAGATAAAAATTAAGAAAATTTTAAATTATTTTTAAAATAGTTAATAAAAAATGAATAAGGGTGTGCATGACAACCTTCTCGGAATGAATTTTTTTTCAATTTCTGTTCCTGAGAATAAGAATGGATGAGAAACTCGTTTGTTAAAACCGGTTTATTTTTTTGCTTCCACACAGATATATTTTTTTTGTGCCGGGAAAAAAAAAAAAATCAAAAAATTTCTGCTTTTCTTTCTAAATAGAATCAATTTTTCCCATTTTCTCTCTCTCCCTCCCCTCACACAACAACACCAAACCATCACAGGCCTTCAACATATCACCAGACCACCACCCTCCTTCACCGCGGAATCGTCTCCTTCCATCTCTCTTTCGCCTTTTTGGTGTAGATGCCATTAAAGAATAAACATTACTTAACAAATCAGTTTAAATGCCAAGGGGAAAAAATAACAAATTTTTGGGGGTAACAACAGAGTGCATATGCAATTCCAGAAAAAAAACGAATGGACCTAATCTTAAATAAAGGAGATCTCTGAGAAGTAGTAGCTAACGGATTTAGGGCAAATTATAGAGATCCACAATAATCAAATCAGAAGAAGTGAAAAATGAGTTAGGGCAAGTTAAATTATGAATAAAAAAGAAAGCTATTTTCATGAATTGAATACATCTCAATCAGTAAACAGAAATGTAGACGAGGCAATGACGACAAAGATAACGACGAGTTCAAATTTCTGCAAAACTCAGAACTTTTTTCGTTAATTTCACTCTCACGAAATGTCCCAAAATGTTTTTCTGATTCTCGGAATAAAAATAAATTGTGTTATCAAACGTAATTTAAATAAAAATAAAATATATAAAAGGAAATTTTAAATTATTTTAAAATATTTCTTTTCAATAAAAAATGAATTGTCATGCAACCATTACAAATTAATTTTAATAACTCCATTTAAAAAATCTACATCAAAATCTTAATCTTCATATAATTTAGTATTTTACACATGTTAAATATTTTCTCTATAATAATTACATGTATAATAGTTCTTTTTTCTATAAATTCGAGGTGCATTAGTTTTAAAAAATGAATTTATTGGTTGGGAGAGTGTTGTGTTAATTGTATCTTCACGATGCAACTTGAGTCAAAACAATTTTTCTCCCAACAAAAATGAAAATTAAAGAAAATAAAAGTCTAAACTCAGGATTTGAGTATTTTTTTTAAATGAATAATATATTGTACAAAGTCCTTGTTTATCTGTCATAAGATTTGCAACGCAAGTTGGGATTTGGTAAATGTTCAAGATTGGATTTTTTTTTTCTTTCTCTTTGCTACTTATATTTTTGTGTGTTAAATGTACTAAAGAAATTGTAGGATATTCTCTTATTTCTTATCCCATGAGTCAGGCAAAGTGGGCGGCTTGTCCAGTCCCACCCCGGTAAAAAAATAAGTTAGCCCACGTAACTTAGGCTCGCCCCATCCTATTTGACGGGCTAGGTGAGTTGGTCTGTCAGCCCGAACCTATTTTACACTGATCCACCTTAGCTCATCTATGTCACCATCAATTCACCAAAAAATGAGTTCGTCTCGTCATGTTTCATTTTTGAGATGGGTTGAAAAACTCAACCTATTCCACTCTGTTTATCTGATGGGTCGGATCAGCTCGCCGAACCGAGTCCGTTTTACAACTGTAACATGAGTACTAAACTCAAATTTGTCTTATTTCTATTGTACCAAAATTCCGACCCTTGGTAGTATTTACTTTCCAAATTCTTATTGTACGTTTCTCGTGTTTCTACCTAGCTAAACGACTTAAATCAGAATATTCTTACTAAAAAGAGACAGAGAGAGAATAAGAAAAAGGAAAAGTGTGAACTATGAACTGTGAATCTAAAGAAAGGACACCATAAGGCATCTTTGTCGCTTAGATCATTTAAGTGATAGAAAAATCTATAAAGTGGGTTACGTGTTTATTACTTACTCTGTATCTGAAGCAAATAACAGTGTCTCGTGATAGTTGGCGAGCTATACCATGATAAATAAATAAAAGACATTATAATTTTGCTAGAAAATTAAATGAAAATGTTTATATCACAATTTATAAGTTGTCATACAACTTAATTAGTTGAGTCATGTGATGTGATAACTTTGTCTAATAACCCCATCTGAAGCTTCCCCAGTTGATAGTTTCCCACCTAAGCATATGTGAGACTTTGTGAAGATTCTATTTGAATAAATAACACAGCTTGGGAATTAATGGACAAGAGAATCAAGTGGTTAGTTCGAAGCACCCTGCACCAATACTTCACTGCAAGTCACTCCAGTCCAGTTAAAGCACAAAAAGTAGTTATATTATATTAAACATCAAGTAATTATTAGAATATAAAATACCATGTACCCCCAAAAAAATGCGAAATTACTTTACATGAAAGTAATATGCTTAATGATTCTAAAATCTCATAATATTTTTCAAAAGAAATATATTTATCATTTTGTTATGTTATAGAGATTCGTTTTACGTGCTACCACAAAATGTTTTATGTGTAGGAAACTTTTTGTGATCATGTTAAATGATAGATGATAAACCCAAAGAAATATATTTATCATTTTGTATGAGACGAAATAGTTTCATGCATACACAAAAAAATAAATGAGATTTTTTTTTCTCTCTTCTCCGGTGGCGGAGCCACATGTTATCTGGGAGTGGCCTCGGCCCGGATTAAATTTTAACAAATCGTACTTATCATGTATAATTATATAATTAATTATAATTTAACCCAGGTCAAAATTTATAATTTGGCCCTATCAAAAAAATAAAATATATTTGGTAAGTTATTTGGATAAATTATATTAAGTTATGTGTTCCATTTCTACTTATATAAAAAAAATTAAATATATTTAATAAAATTAAATATATTTAATAAAATTAAAAAATATTTAATAAAATTATAACTCTTTTTGATACTGTCTGCTCAGGTATTTTGTATTTAATATAATTTAAATATATTATGATATGAACTAATTAAAATTAAGAAAAATAAATACATGTATAATTTTTTTGGTCCGAACTCCAATTGGAGTTGGCTCCGCCACTACTCTTCTCCTTAGTGAATTTCATTCACTCTTTTGCGTATTGTATGAAATAAAATTATCACGAGAAATATATTTCTTAATTTTTCAATTTAAAAAGAAATCTGCAGAAATTTATTGGCGGTAAATTTTGTGTTTCAAGTTAGTATATACATACATGGAAAAAAAAATGGTCAATTCATATACTGTGCAACAATTAAAAGGACCTTCCTAAAGTGATCGCGTCATTAAAACGGTAAGAATAATGTGTTAATTTTTTTCTTTTTATAGTTCAATGAGTTGTCTGAAGATAGGTAAGATTCTCATTCAACGCTTAAGTGAGTAAGAAATTTCTCAGGAACAAGAAAGGACACAATTTATTGCATAATTCAAGGCTGTTATCAAATATGTGTATATTTTGTTTTAGGAGTGGAGAAAAAAAAAATCAAAGAAAAAGGAAGGCTAGCTCATAGGAAGACAAATCCATGCTCTGAAAGTCTAATTTCTAAGATAAATTTGCATCTGCATCATAAAGTCATACCTAGCTCCATTTATATGCAAAACAAAACAATCCACATACTGATAATTAATTTTTGCAAGAACCTGAGTCAGGTTCACGTGCCAATATTTTTTTATATAGGAAATTAATTATCCTCCAATTAAGCCCCCCGCAAACAATGGTCATATCTGAAATTAAGCACCAAAAGTAAATATATATTGAATTTACCACCCAATTAATGTCATGTCTCGAAAGAAAAGTTAAGTGGTTTTTTTTTTCATTCTTCTTTCCCCACACACAAAAGAAAAAGTCCATATATGAGCATGAGAATTATTCGTATTAATTACAGTTACCAAGCTTGGAACGTGATGTTGCACACCACCAACCTTTACAAGGACCTAAAACGAAATGGGAGTAGATCTTCATGTGAAAAAAAAATTATCATGTTATTTGATCACAATCACTCATTGGTGACGAGATAAGAGAAAAAAAAAAATATAATTTTTAAATGAGTAATTATAATCAAATAATAAAATACAATTTCCTCCCTGTAATTGAAATCCTTTTCACACTAACCAAACTCACTTGATAGGAAAAGTCACTAGCAAGTAGCAACCCGTTAAGCCGGTGAACAGTTAAGAACTCTTTCAAACTTCAAACTTTCAAAGGGTTTCTCTCTCCACCGCCGTACACATTATATAACATATTCTTGACTCGTTACCACCAACGAGTCCCATTGGTATTTCATTTCATTCCCTCTTTCTCTGCTTTCTCTTGAAATCCGTGCAATCTCGTCATTAGAGAGAGAGAGAAACGGTAAAACGCAGGACAATGTTGCCGTTTTACTCTCCCCTTTCCCAAACTTGAACGCCTTTTTGCGTTTTGTTAGTGGGTTTTCGTTTCTGTCATTGGAAAAAAAAACGCAAAACGACGAATCAAAGCGCGTTCACTCCTGACAAGTGTAACTGTATCAGAATCATCAACACGAAGAAGAAGAAGAAGATGATAGGACCGTGGTGACTATCACTGTTCACTAGTTTGTTTTCATATCAGCAAAACGAAAATTGGATCTGATTCCCAAGCTTCCAATTCTCACCAGTAAGTAAATGACACATTCCAAGACCAAATTTTTATTCTTCAACTTGATTACCCAATTGTACACTCTTGCTTTTTCTTGTTTGGGTACCGAGAAAATTTAAGAAAACTATGGTTTCTAACATATCTCACTCTGAATTGCAGAAACTTTATTCCATTCAGGTACTCACTGAATCAGTGAATCTAAGAGAAAAATCTTCAAATGGGAAAATCAACGAGCAATAACAGGGATTGGTCTCAGATGTATGCGATCTACGGAATGGATCAATGGCAAACCCTAATTTTTCTCTTGTGTCAAGCCATTCTCTTCTCTGTGTTATCCGTTCTCTACCTTCTTTACTTCGCTCCAATTTGCGTGTTCTTCGAGCGGCTTCTCTCCGTCGCCGCCGTGCCGGCGGGCTCCGCCCGCTTCGCCGCCGGGTTTACTGGTTCTGTCACCGCACTCTCCGCTTTCTGTCTTTTCTTCGCCGCCGCGAACTTCTTCTACTCCGCCGTCCCCCTCCACTACGACATGGCGCAGCGCATCGTCTCCGCCGTGCACGACTGGTCCTCCGTGAAGCTCGCCCTCGACCTCGGGTGCTGCGGCAGCGGAATCCTCCTCAACGCCGTCGCGACTCAGCTGAAGAAGGAGGGTAGCTCCGGCAGGGTCGTCGGCCTTGACCGGAACAAGCGGACCACGCTGTCGACTCTCCGGACGGCGAAGATGGAGGGCGTCGGCGAGTACGTCACGTGCCGTGAGGGCGACGCGCGGCGGCTGCCGTTCCCGGATAACTACTTCGACGTGGTGGTGTCCGGCGTGTACGTGCACACGGTGGGGAGGGAGTACGGGCCGCGCACGGCGGAGGCTGCGGCGGAGAGGATGAGGGCGGTGGCGGAGCTGGTGAGGGTGATGAAGCCAGGCGCGGTTGGTGTAGTGTGGGACCTTCTGCACGTGCCGGAGTACGTGCTGAGGTTGCAGGAACTGAAGATGGAAGATGTTAGAGTCTCTGAGCGTGTAACCGCCTTCATGGTCAGCAGCCACATCGTATCATTCAGAAAACCTAGTCAGCACGTGCATGGCCCCGCTGAGGTTCGCTTGGATTGGAGATTATGCTGACGTGGAAATTCTCATACTTAAAAAATATATATATAATATATATTTATATACTGAGAAATATTTTGTCAAAATGAAAGTGTGTTTTTTTACTTTGACATATGAATATCTGAAGGTAAAGAAATGACTGGGGAGGCGAAGTCGAACCAGATGGAGTTATGTTATTTATGTTAAATGGAAAAAAGAAGAAGGAAAAACGGATGTAATAATATGATGATTTTATAGATAGCAATGACTATTGTATATGTTGATGATTTTATAGATACCAATGAAATTGTAGAACGTTAATGGGTTGTCTAAATTGGTGTTGTGTTTCTCTGTATTTTGCTACAGCAGCAAAATTTTCAATATATTTTATGTTTCTCTGTTTTGGCATTTGAATTTTAAGCTTGAAGATGTCGCTGTCTTAATTATCTTTTGGGGTTTGGAGTTTCTTCCCTCCATGTGAGGTTGGATTCTAGTAAAATAAGTAGAAAGCTGATGGAGATGAATGGTAGATTGAAAATAAAGTAGATAGTGATATTTCTTTTTCGGTACAATTAAACTTTGTGGAGACTATGAATTGAAATGATGGCGCGTATGGGTGAATTGTTGGCGAGTCACAATCAGATATTTTCGATGCTGAAGCTTTAATAATGTTTTGGCCGAGTTTGTTGAAAGTTTATTGGGTTTTATAATTCTCATTTAACATGAAAATTTGAATTTTCCTACACATCCTTCGATTTTCCGTGCCAATGTGGATCCTACACATAATTTTTTCTAACATACGGGTCTCACATGTTTTTTATCTCTACAACATAAGAATTCAATTGTCTTGTTGAATGAGAAATATAAAACCCAAGTTTATTTCATGCTTTGAAAAAATGGTTGCTTGTGTTAGCTAATGGTAGAGAACTAAAATGGTTTGCTGAAAATTACACTAGCCTCATTTAGATTTGGTTGATGTAGTCATTCAACTTCATTTTGTTCTACCAAATTGGGCATGATCTTCAAAATTACTTTCTTTGGGTTCATAAGTAATTTTAGTCATTTAACTGAACAATGGGTTACGTAGTCTTTGTGGGGGTGGTTGCTCCACTGTCACAGCCGTTAGAAAAAACTTGAAAGGTAAAATGTGCTAAAATGGACTTACAGCAGAGACATTAGCTTATGTTACTGACTTACTGTTACTGATTTTGTATTTTCTTACTATAATTATCATTAATTGAGCTTTTGATATTGTTCTTAAGTTTTTTTTTTCCCTTCATTGACGTTATAATGACGTTGATTGTCTATCTTAACAGCTTTTCCTAGGACCACATGGTGCATGTGCTCCAAAGTTCTAATCCTGACACCATAGGAATATGGGGCCATACTTGCTATCCCAAAATCAATCCCAAAATCAATGATCATTTGGGACTCAACATTCAGGACTTAGCAGGCCATGATTTTTTGTTAGGTTCAATGTAGATATCTCATTTTATTACAAGATAACATTTTCAGAAATATCTGTGGCATAAAGCTGGGATTCCTTATGAAATTAGAAGGATAAAGTACCTTGAAAGTTTGTCACTTTTAAGAGCAAATTTTCCCAGTTACAGAGTATGTATTCCCTTATCAAAAAAGGAATATGAAAAAAAAAAAAATTATAAAGGCAAAGATAGTGTAAATTTTTTTTTTTTTTTCCATATTCAATAAAAGATGAACTGAGTGTTTATACTTCGTAGCACTGGGATCAGAACCAAAATACATAAGGCTTTGCCCTTAAGTTTTTCTCCTTTGGACTAAAATAAATATCTTCCGTTCACTTGGTGCAAAACTTAGAATAGCAAATTCTTTGCTTAATATGATAGCTAAACTTAAGTGTAAAAATCATTGCCCGGAACCATATATCTTGTAGATTTGAAACTTTTGAGACTTCAAAGAGGTGCAATGTGAGATGTGCCCGTCATAAGAACTGGTAAATGCTTGTAATCAAAGGGATAATGAGAATTGCAATGAATCAATCAGAATTAAAAATTACTACTAATAAATAATTTACAGGCAATGATCAAAATTTACAATTAAATGACAATCAAAAGATGAATGACAAGAGCCAAGGAATAACCAAAAGGATTAGTAACTGCTGCTCCAAATGCAATTTTTTCCTAGTAACTGTCTAAGTTTGATAACAATAAGTCAATACTTGTCATTCTATTCTTCCAGACTCAACTTCTAATAATTGATTAGTCAAATTTTGTACTCGATATTTGAGTTCTAATTGCACAAGTACTTGAAGTGGTTGATCTTCTCCAAACCTTTATCATATCTTCTGAATATGGTTAAGTGATTTGTGCTTGGATCTTTCTTTGAACAACTCCTTCAATCTGAACCTAATTGCCTTCGATCCCTAACCATTCTTTCTTTGACTATCCATCTTTCCGCTGTGTTTAAATAAAAAAGTCAATGTTAATACTAACAAGGGTCCAACAAGACTTGTTTGCTCATCATTTCTCCAAGTTGGGAGCTGTAGACAAGTGTATATCTTATTGGACCGAAGCCCAACATGATCCAAATCTCTCACTTACAAACTCATAATACTAACACAAATATCCACAACTCCAACATGATACAAATAATTATTGGGTTTTATATTTCTCATATAAAATAAGAATTGAAATCTCATGTTGTAAAGATAAAAAGTATATGGGATCCATGTGTTAGAAAAAATTAGATGTATAACCCATGTCAGCACGGAAATCGAAGGGTGTGTAGGAAAGTTTGAATTCTTATGTTAAATAAGAAATATAAAACCCATAATTATTTGTATCAAAATCTTTCAGTACACCATTTATTTATTGGGAAATATTTTTCTTATGTCATTGGAGATAACTATCTCATGTTATACATTCATCAAATTTTTTGCCAGCTTTTTCCTATTCTTTTTTCTTTTGTTATAAAATGTAGACCCCACATATTTATTTCACACACATGAGAGAACTATCTCAAGTAGTAACTCCTTATTTATTATACTAATTGATACCACATAATATGAATCCAAGTTTTTTTTTTTTTTGATTTTATAATTAATTGTTTATGTCATTTTCTGATTAACACTAACACTAGGGGTGGCAATTTAAGACACGACCCGCCAACCCAACCCGGACCCGACACGAAATTTTCGTGTTCGGGTCAACCCGTTTAATAAATGGGTCGAGTGTAGACAAGTTGAATATAACACGAAAATATTCGTGTCGGGTCACGGGTCAACCCGTGAACCCGCTCTGACCCACAAATATAATTTTTTTTATTTTTTCAAGGTTATTATGGTAATTTTATTGAATGATATAAAAAAAAATACACTCTAGGTTTCTTTTTATTGAAGATTTTTTTTTTTTTATATTGCAATCAGATTTGGTGCTTTTTTGGGGCGAGTCGTGTAATAAACGGATCACACTTATATTATAAGATTTTTCGGGTCGTGTATGTCAATCCAAGTTTTTTTTTTTGACACTAATAATTAATCGGGTCGTTTATGTCATTTTCTCGACCCGAACCCGACCCACGAACACGATTTGCCACCCCTAACTAACACAAACACATATAGGTTAACTCTTAACACATTTGTCCATGTTATTTTTTGGTAAAAAAAAAAAAAAAAAAAACCTTATTACCCTTAACAATAACAGAAAAATTTATTATATTTTAGTCATATTAGTGTGTTGTGTTGAAAATTACAACCTATTTTAAATGGCATCGTCTTTCTACTTTGTGACATTTTTTGCTTTGAAACTAACTTGAGCTTAAAAATATCTTTCCTGCTACCCCACTCATCTTCACTAGATAGACTTGCATTGCATTGCTTACAAACTAAAAAGCTCTATGATCACAAACAAAGGTGATTGATTAAGGATTTAGTCCATATCAATCAAAGATTCTGCTGAAATCCTCATAGATTAGAAGGTCTTCCCCGGTCATAGTGGGATATAGGTATTTAATCCCATATAAACATTTTTTAAAAAAAATAAAAATCTATCATTAAGTGGCCCCAATGAGACACCTTAATCTTTGTTTGGGAGTTTGGAAGGGCAGGAAATACAAATCCATGTGGAGTTTAGGGAGGAAAATTGCAGGGTATTCCGTTAGTGAGTTACAAAAAAATGGTAACAGCAACCACACGTGTCAAGCAATATTTTTTACCATTTTATCCTTTTTCTAATTAATATAATTATTAAATCTTACAAATTAAATAAGATTTAAAATTCCTAACAAAATTATTTATGTACTTTAAACCAAAAAGAAAAAAATTTGTCACAAAATTATTATTTTTTATCAATACGTATTTAGGGTTGACAAAATTTTCAACCGATGAAATTTTTTACAGAAATAAATTTTCGACGAAATTTAGTTTTCACCAAAAGTTTTGACGAAAATTATTTCCTCCAACAAATGTTTTAAACTAAAAAAGAATTCCGTCAAAAATTTTGACAGAACATTTTTCGTTCAAAGTTTAGATAGAAATGTGTTTTGAAGAAAATTTCGGAAATTGTAGTCAAAATTTTGAAAGAAATGTTTAAAAAATTTCGAAACTAAATTATTGAATTTAGCAGATATATTTTTTCCGTCAAATTGTTTTGTTGAAATATTTTGTCAAAAAATTTTAAGGAAAAATTTTCTATCAATTTTTTTTACAGAAATGCGTTTCGTTGAAAATTTTGATGAAAATATTTTTTATCAAAAAACTTGACGGAAATATTTTTGTTTGGGAAACTTTGACAAACATTTTCTGGAATTTTAAAACATTAGGTTTTTCTGTTTAGCTCTCCACTTTACCTTAGTTAATTTTTTTTTAAGAACCTTAGTTAATTTTTATATTTTTATATTAAAAAAACCATAACCCGCGAGCCAACCCGTTTGACCTGTGGGTTGGCTCTTAAAATCATTTTCCAAACAGACCATCAGGTACGGGCAGGAAATACAAATCCATGTGGAATTTATCAAAACTTGCAACCGTTACTGATGCTCCATATCTTACAAGCGAGCACACGTGTCAAGCAATCATGCCAAATTGAACCAATGTGCTACTTAACCGGCAAGAACTCCAATGCATCACATTACTTGCACGTGTCTCCTATCTATCCCTCTTATAGCATTGCAAGAAAAATTTGGTGCGTATGCTTTAGTTGGTCGTCTTTTAACATCGCAAGAAAAATTAGGTAGCCATGTCAAGCTGTTATTTGAAAATTTGTATTGTTTCTCTGAGACATTATATGGATTGAGCTCTGAAGTTAGGTGGTGCTTTCCATTTCTCAATTGCACACGACCAGTTTGTTTGAATTATTCAGGTGTAATCGCAAGTGATTAATCTGAGACCCAACAAAATTTTCTGTTTGTAATATTTGTAAACGATATTCTTCATGGTGCTCCAAAAAAGGCAATCAAATTTGAATGGTAGTTACAATATATCTTCAAGGTGATTAAATACTCAATAAATCGGAGACTGTTGGAACCTTTCTGGGCCTAATATAGTATGAGAATTAAAATATTCTGTTAAATATCAAGATACAAGAGGAATTGATAGTAATCCTTGTTGTATTAAATTACACAACATTGGTTCTATTATATAGCAAACCAATTGAAGAATACAATGAGACACACACAATGTGGGACTAACACTCTTAACACAATGAGACACACACAATGTGGGACTAACACTCTTAACACTCTCCCTCAAGCTGTAGCATATAGATCATATGCTACAAGCTTGATACATAAATAATACTCCTATTAGGAACCAAAAGCAACAGTGCTACATCAACAAAATGAAATGACCAAGTAACATAACATCAAAAATAAATCTCCTATATGAGAAACCAAAAATCAACAATGTGCTAAAAATGGCGTCGGAATGAACATCAACATGGAAGATGCCGGAATGATCATCGGCAAAGACATCTGTGCTGGAATGACCATCAGCAACATGGACGACGGTATGGAAGATGCCGGAATTATCATCGGCAAAGACAACAGTGCTGGAATGACCATCAGCAACATGGACGGTGCTCCCCCTCAAGAGGAACTTCGGTGCCGGAATTATCATCGACAAAGACAACTGTGCTGGAATGACCATCAGCAACATGGAAAGTGCTCCCCCTCAAGAGGAACTTCGGAGCCGGAATTATCATCGGCAAAGACAACTGTGCTGGAATGACCATCAGCAACATGGAAAGTGCTCCCCCTCAAGAGGAACTTCGGAGCCGGAATTATCATCGGCAAAAACAACTGTGCTGGAATGACCATCAGCAACATGGAAAGTGCTCCCCCTCAAGAGGAACTTCGGAGCCGGAATTATCATCGGCAAAGACAACTGTGCTGGAATGACCATCAGCAACATGGAAAGTGCTCCCCCTCAAGAGGAACTTTGGAGCCGGAATTATCATCGGCAAAGACAACTGTGCTGGAATGACCATCAGCAACATGGAAACTGCTCCCCCTCAAGAGGAACTTCGGAGCCGGAATTATCATCGGCAAAGACAACTGTGCTGGAATAAACGCAGTCAGAGATAAAAATAAAAACGAAACAGATCTGAAAGAGAAAAAAAAAATGTAATAGAAGGGAAAAGAAATGAGACAGATTCGGATGAAAAACCAGATCTGGAAAATTCAAAAATCAATGGGAGAGAGAAGAAGGAGATGCTGCTGGAAAATAATGATAACAAACGAAACAGATCAGTGACGATGCAAAACGAAAAATGCATGCAAAATAAAAAATAAAATGAAACAGATCTGAAAGAAAAAAAATTGCAACAGAAAGAGAAAAGAAATGAGACACAGGACTGGATGAAAAACCCAGTAGAGAGAGGATGATGACCCAAAACAATGAAGAAATCACAGATCTAGGACAATGGAGATGACCCGTAGATCTGGAAAACCACAAATTGAAAAAGAAGATGAAAGCAAAAGTGACGGAAAAAGAAGATGAAAGGAACCAAAAGAAAAAGAAATAACAACGAGAATCCCTCAAGGAGGGTGATATCTCTCTATAACCATATTGAAATTATGGAAAAGTGAACTAAGTTAAGCGGATTAAGATTCCTCTTGTTAGGCTCTGATACCATGTTAAATATCAAGATACAAGAGGAATTGATAGTAATCCTTGTTGTATTAAATTACACAACATTGGTTCTATTATATAGCAAACCAATTGAAGAATACAATGAGACACACACAATGTGGGACTAACACTCTTAACACAATGAGACACACACAATGTGGGACTAACACTCTTAACATATTCTTATCAGATTTTTAAGAGTTTTTCAAGGGATTTTTTTAACATGATTCAGGATTACATGATCCTTTTACTACAAAAATTGACATATGAACCAATTTTTTTCTTCCTTCTCTCTCCTCAATCTTCTCTCACTCCAGTCTCACCAAAAAAATTTTTCTCGAGGAATACACAAACTTCCCTTGATTTTCAGGAGCTCGTTTAACGTGCTCCGGGAGCAGAAGCTCTCATTCCAAAAGTAGAAAAAAAATTGGATTGAGATGGAATTTAGAAAAAGAAGAAGAAGGTATAAACAGATGGAAATTTTCTCTTTTTAGTAAAGGACCATGGAATAGTGTTGTGATACTGGACCATATTAGAAAAATCTGATTTTAAGAGTGCGAACACACAACAATTAGACCAAAACCAGTGAATTTTTTTTTAATATTACAGGTCCCATTTACTAAATGGAAAATTTTGAAAGGACAAAAAAGAAAATATATTAAAAAGGGTTAAAAAAAAATACCCTTTTTAATAAACAAATGTACCGAGTTTGGTATACCGAATGTACCAAAATTTTGCTCCAAAACAGGTGAATCCCATCTGAATGGTC
Source organism: Gastrolobium villosum (assembly GCA_032173675.1). NCBI lineage: Eukaryota > Viridiplantae > Streptophyta > Magnoliopsida > Fabales > Fabaceae > Gastrolobium > Gastrolobium villosum. The sequence goes on along the minus strand of JAVKPL010011644.1, from coordinate 16,395 downwards.
AGAAATTATATGACTCTGTTTGAAAGTGTTTTTTTTTTTTTTTTTAAAACTATTTTATAAAATAGTTTTTAAGAGTTGATTTCGAAAGCTAGAAAAGAAAAAAAATTATTTGGTAAATTAATTTTGAAAAGAACTTTTAAAATTATAAAATAAAAAACTTGTTTGTTATATGTATTTTAAGAATATGTTTTTAACGTAAGAAAAACAAAAATTCCTTTTAATTGATATACTCAAATAAACTGCAATAAACCAGTGTCGAAACCTAGTACATAAGAGTGATTTATTATTTATAATGGTGCCATTAATGAAAACAATTTGTTCTCCATCTTTTCATTCTTTTAAGAATAGAAACTCAAAACAAAAACACCTATGAAGTGTTCCGTAATTTCAATTCTAAAAGTTAAAAAGTAAATACTGTTTTGAGAATAGATTTCAGAAACCAATATTTATCAAACAAGTTTCTTATATACTTGTACCGATGGAATCTATAAGTCCCTTATAGGGTGTATGGTCACTGTATGGGCGATATCTATGGCTTTGGTAAAGACCAGGCCACGTGATATGATGCCAAGTATAAGCAGATAATCAACTCAAGTATAAGCTATAAGAGAATTCAAGTAATAGGCAAATAACGATACATAACATGCTCTCTGTTGTGCCCTCTGGGGGCTATTTATATTGTCATGGTATGGTTAGATCAGGGGGAAGGTCAACTCTCCTTGGGGTATGCTCCCATGATAGCAGTGTTGGGCGGTTTAGGCGCTGACGTTGTGGCAGCGCTGCACCCCCTGCTACTGGCGAGGCCAGCGTTGGGCAAAGGGAGAGTTTCCCTTTGTGATACCTGTGGCGATTGCCTTTGGTGGTTAATGTCCCAAGGTAAGACATTTTGGTGTATCTCTTGGGTGTGCTGCACCCTTGGTGGGCGTGCAGGTCCACGTCAGCCCTTAGGGCTAACGTGGATGGGCCTACGAAACTGGCCCGCTAGATGACTGGCCTGTTATGGCTTATAAGGCCAATCGTGGCGATTGGGTCTTGCCGTGGCGTTTGGGCCTTGCTGGGGCGATTGTAGGGCTGGCAATACGGGCCAGCCCGCCCTGACCCGCCCCGGCCCGCCACTGGCCTACCTAAAATGGGCTAGCTCGCCCCGGCCCGTTTTGATAAAATGGGTTGAATTGAGCAACCCGGCCCGTTTTATGAGTGGGTTGGCGGGCTACGGGCCAGCCCGCCTAAAATAAAAAAATATATATAAAAATATAAAAAAATATAAAAATAAAATACAAAAAATTAAATTCTGCATAAAAACACATTTTTTTTTGCATAAAAGCATATAAAAATCTGCATAAAATCCTAATGTGCTTATCAAAACCAATAAGATCACTCTTTAATAATCTACATATAAATATGCATCCATCAATCCAGAAATAATAATAAAAATTAAAATCATATCAAGGTAAAACAGAATAACAAAACAAGTAACAAAGTGTTGTATGAGCAGTCCACAACAATTCGAAAAAGTCACTTGCATGCAGAGAAATCTAGGGCACGAAGTTACATAACAATTGGGTAACCTAAAAAAAAATGGGTTTGGCGGGCTAGCCCGCCCCGTGGCGGGCCGAGCCCGGCGGGCTGGCGGGTTTGGCGGGGCGGGTTTGGCGGGCTAGTGGGTTGAAAAATTCAACCCAGCCCGCCCTGTTTGGTGGGCGGGGCGGGCCAGCCCGACGGGCTCAGCCCATTTTGCCAGCCCTAGGCGATTGGGCCCTTCTGTGGCGGTTGGGCCATCCAGAACAGGAGTCCCCAGCTTGGTAGCATGCGTAGGATGGTGCCAAGTTAGAGTCAATTGGGCGTTACCTGACCTGTTATGGCTTATAAGGTCAATCGTGGCGATTGGGCCTTGCTGTGGAGTTTGGGCCCTGCTGGGGCGATTGGACCCTTCCGTGGTGGTTGGGCCATCCAGAACAATACTTTTGTTTTTAAAACTTAAAATCTATTTTCTAAAACAGATATCAAACAAGTCCTATGTCTCTTTGCTCTACGTATTTGTATATTATGGGAAAAAAAATTCTCTTTGAATTAAGTTAATTTTTAAAGTACTTAAAAAGTAGACAAATTTTTTAAAAAAATGCATCGTAAAACTTTAACCATAAATTAACATTACTTGCACAAAAAGTAGACATTTTTTTTTTTGTACAGGGTATTGAAAAAAATACTTAGATTTAAACTTATAATTAATTTCAGTGTTAAATTAGAAGTAAGCCGAATGGTCAGATATTATGTCTCTCGTTCTACTCATTTGTGTATTATGTCTCTCGCTCTACTTATTTGTGTATTATGGAAAAAAAATAAAATTCCCTTTGAATTAAGTTATTGGCAACTTTCCCGTAGAGTATGATTATGGATCCCTCTCAACTTTCTGCTTACCTCCGGGATGGGTTGATTCAGACTAAACTGTCGCATGCACCTATCCAGTTGACATGCCTCTACGGTGTGGAAGTAAATAAGGGGTGTGACAGCAAGCCAAAGGTACTGCTGGAGAGGAGTCACGTCCGGCCACTGATAATCGATATATGGTTGTCACACCACCTACACACAAAATGATAAAGAATATATGAAATTACAAATTAATATACATGCATGATGAAATAACAACATACTAAGTATCCACCACCTTACCTCATCTCTACATAGTCTATCCAAGGTTGCCCGATAATGGGTTACGTCATGAGGTTTAAATTTTGCTACCGTATTAAACCTATCATCAGAAACATACATCATTAATCATAATCAAGAAGTATATAGTTAGTATATATGATAAATCATTAGCGAAATCGAATGAATTTAATAAAGCATATCGACATATATAATGCGTGTCCGGCTCTGGATGAGGAGAAAGGTGTGGAGTTAATGGGTGGGAATCATATCCATGCCCAAATCTGAAGAACAATATGGCAACCACCCATGTCAAATCGACCGACATCTGTCAACTCGCACAAATTCCTGAACAAGTGTGACAGAACCGCAGATCCCCAGCTGAATCGGCCAATCTCATCAAATCCTCCCCCAATCAACGAGACTAGCCGACAACCGAAATTGCTACCTCCAGACTTGTCCGCCGGCAACCAACACCCCAGCATGCGGGCAATGTGCGCCTTTGTGAAATAAATCTCGCCATCATGAACCCCGGCATGATGAGTCCACCGGGTATATAACCGATCTAAGAATGAGATGCGGAGGTCACCTGATTGATGGAACTCACTGGCCAGTGGAACCGCGCCAAAAATAGCAGCACAAGCAGCGGGCAAATCCTCGGATGTAGATCCAGTAACGACATTGCCGTCAGTAGGCAATCCCAACATGCCGGCCACATCCTGCAAGGTGATAGTCATCTCACCTTGGGTCATGTGAAAAGTATGTGTCTCTGGTCTCCACCTCTCAACCTGAGCATTAATTAATGGGGCATCAATTTGAAATAAATTATACAATTATCACGTGTTAACGAATGGTATTGAATAATTACATAAATACAAAATGACATAAATTGCATACCAGGATATGTCGCATCTTTGCAACATGTATAAATCCAGCCTGTGTGAGGTAGTCTGCGACCACCTCTGGAATAGCGCTGGTAGGTGGCCCCCTTGTGGTTTCCCATGCCTAGTCTTTAGTCTCCTCACAAGCTCCGTATTCCACACTCATTGTGAAATATGGGCACGTTGTATCCTCTTATTAGGGCTGGCAAAATGGGTTGAGCCCATCGGGCTGGCCCACCCCGCCCACCAAACAGGGCGGGCTGGGTTGAGTTTTTCAACCCACCAGCCCGCCAAACCCGCCCCGCCAAATCCACCAGCCCGTCGGGCTCGACCCGTCACCGGGCGGGCTAGCCCGCCAAGCCCCCACTTTTTTTTAGGTTACCCAATTATTATGTAATTTCGTGCCCTAGATTTCTCTGCATGCAAGTGGCTTTTTCGCATTGTTGTGGACTGCTCATACAACACTTTGTTACTTGTTTTGTTATTTTGTTTTACCTTGATATGATTTTCATTTTTATTATTATTTCTGGATTGAAAGATGCATATTTATATGTAGATTATTAAACACTGATCTTCTTGGTTTCATAAGTACATTAGGATTTTATGCAGATTTTTATATGTTTTTATGCAAAAAAATATATGTGTTTTTATGCAGAATTTAATTTTTTGTATTTTATTTTTATATTTTTTATATTTTTATATTTTTTTTATTTTAGGCGGGCTGGCCCGTAGCCCGCCAACCCACTCATAGAACGGGTTGGGTTGCTCAATTCAACCCATTTTGTCAAAACGGGCCGGGGCGGGTCAGCCCATTTTAGGCGGGCCAGTGGCGGGCCGGGGCGGGTCGGGGTGGGCTGGCCCGTATTGCCAGCCCTACCTCTTATGAAGGATGTCTCATCTGTAAGGCCCAGGTATGATGTACATGCTGGGATCAGTAGGCTCTACATCCGATGCAGAACCCGAAGAAGATGATGAATCAGTCATGACCCTAAACTATATAATATAAAACATTAAAACAACACATTTTATGAACATATAATGAATTAGTATTAATACGTAGTACAGTCATTTATTTGTAATTAAATAATAATAAAATATTGGACACAAATTAAATAATACTGACATAATACTGAACTCTAAGTCTAAATAACTTCATACATATGCCCTAATAATAACACCTAACTGACTACAATATTACCAATACACTCGCATTAATCATACAATATTTATGAAGTCACTATCACTATTTTCTAAATCAGTAATTAATAAGCTAAACCCCAATGCATAATTAAATATTAATTATAATAACTACGTAACAAAAAATAACTAAATCATTACAACATTCATAACATGGTACAAAATTTCTAAGTGACTATCCTAATGTTTTAAGTGTCTAATATACGATAAATTCTAACATGTTCGCAAGGTAGCACTATAATTTAAACGTATACATAGAGAGTATTACGAACTTACCTAAGTTGACAGAGCTTCGCTACGAAAATTTTCGCATTCGGTTGGAAGCACAATCAGTTGGTGAAAGGTTAAAGAGAGGTTAAAAGGATAAGAAGTGAAATGATAAAAAATGGGGTATTTTATAGGGCATCTCATCTGACGCCTCGGGCATCTCATCTAACGCCCCAGTGCCCTAAAGAGACATCACATTGTGCAATAAATGTGTAATTTTTCTTAAAATTGTCGTAAATGCGTAATATTTAATTAAAATGCATTATTTTAATATTTTTGCCTTAAGTTAATTTTAAAAGTACATAAAAAGTAGACAAATTTTTTAAAAAATAAACCGTAAGAAATTAACATAATTGCACAAAAAGTAGACAATTTTTTTTTTTTTTTGGTTCAGGGTAATTGAGAAAGATACTTAGTTTAAATTTATAATTTAATTTCAAAGTTAAATTAAAAGTAATCCTTTGCTTGTCTTGATAGACTTTTCAGAAACGAATTTAATAAATCAACCTAATTCTATTTTCGAGGAAAAATATTCTTGCTACCAAAATTTTCTACTATTTACTTAGTATTATCTAAGTAAAGTGAGAAAATTTTAAAAAAATTTAAAAAAAGAAAAAATGTTAGTGAATAAATAATAGAAGATTTTAGTAGGGATTATATCTCTCATGTCGTATGAATTAAACTTATTGTCATATTAAGAAAATAAAAGGTATATAATATTAAAAAAAATAAGAAAACACTTTATTCAATAAAATAATCTTATCTTTTTTTAAGATGATAAAAAAATTAATTCCTATAACAAATATAATTTCCTTCTATTTTTATGCCAATTTTAAAATTTTAAGCTGATTTGGTGGGGTGCGCCAGCCCATGCAATAGTGCAACGCAAGGGCGACACGCGAGAGTCCCAGTAGCAAGCTACTGTAGTGAACCCTCCCCCTCAAAAAATAAATTTAATATCGTGTGGGCCAATGACCCACATATCAGATATTAAACTGATAAGAACAGATACTACACTTGATCTTAGCCAAAAGGCCGAGAAAGGTATGAATTGCTAAGTTCAGGATTGCTTCTTTTATAGTTGAGTCTTTGGTACTTGCGCATTCAAATCGGCGATGTGGCACTCAGTGATGAGTAGTTCAACACTTAGCTGAACTATCCAAGTGTAACAAATCTTGTTCAAGTTCGACCATAATTAATAAAGCCAGGGTCAAGCTGCATAACGCTAGTAAAATTTGACAAATGAGTGAATGAAAAAGGACAACATCACTACATATTGAGTCTTGAGACTGCTGTATTCTTGCTCTGCGTTGTAGAGAGAATCAACAATATCACTCCTCCAAAGACCAGAATCTCTCGATTGTGGAAGAGTTTGTAAAATCGTAGTTGTTACGTTTAATGTTTTGAATCTTCGAGTTTTCCAGAGAAAAACCTAAGAACCCCCAGTAAAAATATTGTGCAAGGAGCTTTATAAAAATATTGTGCATTATATCAAATTTCTAATTTTCACACGAGTTCTTTCTAATTATTTGTAGGAGGAGGTATCTTCCCCAAGAACTTCAAAAAGTACACTCACCATTGATAGGTCGATCACTTGTTTGCTTTGTTTATATTTATTATTTAACTTTATCATCATATAGAGAAATTTTAAACCAAGCATGATTTTTTTTGTTAGGTTCAATGTAGATATCTCATTTTATTACAAGATAACATTTTCAGAATTATCTGTGGCATAAGGTTGGGATTCCTTATGAAATCAGAAGGATAAAGTACCTTGAAAATTTGTCACTTTTAAGAGCAAATTTTCTCAGGAGTATGTATTCCCTTATCAAAAAAGGAATATGAAAAGAAAAATAAAAATAAAAATATAAAGGCAAAGATAGTGTAAATATTTTATTTTTTTCCATATTCAAGAAAAAGATGAACTGAATGTTCATACTTCGTAGCACTAGGATCAGAACCAAAATACATAAGGCTTTGCCCTTAAGTTTTTCTCCTTTGGACTAAAATAAAATATCTTCCGTTCATTTAAAGGGGTGTTTAGTTCGGGAGAAAAAAATTTATTAGAAAAATAGAATTACTAGAGAAATTATTGGAAAGTAATTTTAGTAGGAAAATTTGAAAAAAGTTATTTGGTATGCTCAAATATTATTGGAAAAATTGAGTTAAATTTTTTTAATATATGTTTGATTGAAGTTAAAATATTTATGAAAAAATTGATTAAAAATACTAAAATACCCTTACAATATGTATAATTGGTATCCTTATTTCTGCAATTACACAAGGTCAGTCAATCATAGCTGTAGAAGTTAGTAACCTTTACTTGTACCACCATCTAGCTACTTACCCATGCTTTAAATAAAAAAAGAACTCCAAAATGCATCACATTACTTGCACGTGTCTCCTATCTATCTCTCTTATCGCATCGCCAGAAAAATTGGTGCATATGTTTTATGGAATTAACTTTCTCATTTTACATGACAAAATTATCTCATATTACATTCACAATATATGAGTGGGATTCACAAAAAGGATGAGAAGTGAAATGGTAAAAAGAGGTATATATAAGATGCAATGTGATGCCTCTTTCGGGCATTTGGGTGTCACATGTGTGTCTTATATAATTTTTTTTTATCATTTCACTTCTCATCCTTTTAACCTCTCTATAACCTCTCTCTAACCGATTGCGCTCCCCACCGAACGCAAAAATTTTCGTAGCGAAACTCTGTCAACTTAGGTAAGTTCGTAATACTCTCTATGTATACGTTTAAATTACAGTGCTACCTTGTGAACATGTTAGGATTTATCGTATATTAGACACTTAGAACATTAGGATAATCACTTAGAAATTTTGTACCATGCTATGAATGTTGTAATGATTTAGTTATTTTTTGTTACGTAGTTATTATAATTAATATTTAATTATGCATTGGGGTTTAGCATATTAATTAGTGATTTATTAAATAGTGATAGTGACTTCGTAAATTTTGTATGATGTTATTAATGCGGGAGTGTTTTGATAATTTTGTAGTCAGTTAGGTGTTATTATTGGTCAGAGTTATTAAACCCGACCCCGGTATCGATCCGGTCAGAGTACTGAGTTACTGGGTCACTGGTTGGACCGGAGGGTCACTAGTCGGACCGGTTGACCCAGATATATTTAGATATATTAAAAAATATATAGATATGAACATGCAAATTCAATTATATTTTTCATATCTAAAATGAATTAAACAATGCTCACTAAATAAGCTCAAAAACATGAAGCATAAATAAATAAAATTGCACGCTATTATTATTTCAATTTAAATTGCAACTCAAAATCCCCATAAACATACCTCTCAATGACATTGAACTCATATTTTTCAAATTGCATGACCCGACCGGGTCAACGGGTTACTAGTTTTGGCAGGGTTTTGACCGGGTCGATGCATGACCGGTCCAATGCTTGACACAGACCGGTCCAATGACCTGGTCGACCTGGCCGGGTCGGGACGGGTTTTATAACAATTTTATTAGTACATATGTATAAAGTTATTAGTGACTTAGGGTTAAGTCTTATGTCAATATGATTTAATTTTGCGTCCGATGTTTTATTATTATTTAATTACAAATAAATGACTATACTACGTATTAATATTATTTCATTAATTTCGATGGTAGTAAAAACGTAGGGTTATGCTTAATTATATGTTCATAAAATGTGTTGTTATATGTGATTAATTTCCTTGTTGTTTTATATTATATAGTTTAGGGTCATGTCTGATTCATCATCATCTTCAGGTTCTGCATCGGATGTAGAGCCTACCGATCCTAGCATGTACATCATACATGGGCCTTACAGATAGGACGTCCTTCGTAAGAGGACGCAGCGTGCCTATATTTCATAGCGAGTGTGGAATACAGAGCATGTGAGGAGACTGAAGACCAAGCGTGGGAAACCACAGGGGGTACTGGCGCTATTTCAGAGGTGGTCACAGACTACCTCACACAAGCGGGATTTATACATGTTACCCGGATGCGACATATCCAGGTATGAAATTTACGGCATTTTGTATTTATGTAATTATTCATTGCCATTCGTTAACACGTGATAATTGTATCAATTTATTTCAAATTGATGCCCCATTAATTAGTGCTCTGGTCGAGAGGTGGAGACTCTCTCGACCAGAGACATATACTTTCCACATGACCCGCGGTGAGATGACTATCACCTTGCAGGATGTGGCCGGCTATGTAGCACCGATACGACACGCGACACGTGACACGACACGACACGACACTCCGACACGTCAATCCTAAAAAATTATGGATTTCGACACGTTGGGACACGTTTTAATATTAAATAATATTTTTAATTTATATAGTTTATATTTCATTTAATATTTAATAATTTAACAAAAAAATGAAACTAAATTAATAATAGCCATCAACACGTTATAAAGATGGAAGCTTTAATAAAAAAAATAAAAAATTGGATGAGAGAGACATAATATCAGATAGAGAGATCAAATCATATTAGAGAGAGATTAGAGAGAATGAGATACAATAAGAGCGTAATAGGAATTGACAACAATGATGCTGAGATGCTCTCTTATCTACTTAAGGGGAAAAAAGATAAAATTGATAAGATCATGTGGAAGCTTAATTAATATATTTTAATTTTTTTTAAAAAAAAGTAAAAAATTTAAAAAAAATAAAAAATTACGAAAATGCCATTTGACCGTGTCGGACACGGTCAAATTCGCGTGTCGGAATGGTCAACGTGTCGGAAAAAGTCAACCGCGTGTCCGACACCGTGTCGGAGCGTGTCGCCGTGTCGGAGCGTGTCGGACCCGACTCTTCCTGTTTTTACAAGTGTCTGTGCTTCCTAGGTGGCCGGCATATTGGGATTGCCTACTGACGACAATGTTGTTATCGGATCTACATCCGAGGATTGGCCAGCTACTTGTGCTGCTATTTTTGGCGTTGTTCCACTAGCCAGTGAGTTCCATCATTCAGGTGACCTCCGCATCTCATTCTTGGATCGGTTATATACCCGGTGGACTGATCATGTCGGGGATCATGATCGCGAGATCTATTTCACAAAGGCGCACATTGCCCGCATGCTGGGTTGTTGGTTGCTGGCGGACAAGTCTGGAGGTAGCAATATCGGTTGTCGGCTAGTCCCGTTTCTTGGGGGAGGATTTGAGGAGATTGGCCATTTTAGCTGGGGATCAGCGGTTCTGTCTCATTTCTTCAGGAATTTGTGCGAGTTGACAGATGTCGGTCGATCTGACATGGGTGGTTGCCATATTCTTCTTCAGATTTGGGCATGGATACGATTCCCACCCATTGCTCCACCCCTTCCTCCTCATCCAGAGCCGGGCACGCATTATGGATGCCGGTATGCTTTATTAAATTCATTCGATTTCGCTAATGAGTTATCATATATACTAACTGTATACTTGCTTGATTATGATTGATGATGTATGTTTCTGATGACAGGTTTAATACGGTGTTTCATTGCCATTTAGGGATGTTTTATATTAGTTATGACTTTATCATTTTTTTATTTTGTGGACTGTACATTATTATATTATTTGGTCATTACTTGTCTTTAGTATTTATGTTTTGAACGTCAACTTAATGCATGTATGATAGGGTAACTAATCCAAACGGATAATACTATAAGAAAAAAAACATACATAAAGGAAATAGTCTAACATAACGTACATTATAATTCAAGCTCTAAAATAACCATGTAGAAAAAAATTACCAAGTATCTCAGTCGTTTCTCCCACGACTTGGACATGCTCGACGATTATGGTCGCGTTCCTTGCAAAGTCCACACCTAATACGGCTTTGACTTATCTCAACTTCGTCCATCTCATTGTGTATGCGAGTTGACTTTGGACGACCATTTGCACGCAACATAGTGGTATCGGGAATAATCTTTGGACCTATACTTTCAGGTATTGCTTCCTCGTTTCCGATTGGCTCCCACGGAAAAGAATAAGCCTCGACCAAGTTAGTTGTCAAGAAGACATCGTCTACGTACGTGAATGGACTCTGCCTAATGATGTGCCTCTGGCAAGTGTGATTTTTCTGTGATAAAATTGACAAGAATTGAGTCATAAGAGAGCAAATTAAATACATATTGGCTAATTATATTGATTCTTTGAATGTCAATAATATTCACCTTTTAATTGTATTTTTACAGGGAAAATAAATGAAGAATTATAAAAAAACTTGTTAATGCAATTTTCCACGGTTATAGCACACTATGAGTTCCAAGCATGACGCGGGTCAGCACCAAACTGACGCAAAACCGCACCAGATTACGAACTTTGCAGCGAGGACATCAAAGTGGCGCGAGGTAGCAACAAAGTGGCGCTTCTCAGCGCAACAAGACAGAACCTTGGCGCAACCTAGCGCCCACTAATGAAGAAAGTGGCGCTGCTCAGCGCAATATCACAGAAGTTTGGCGCAACCTAGCGCCCATTTACGAAAGAAAGTGGCGCTTCTCAGCGCAATAAGACAGAAGGTTGGCGCAAGGCAGCGCCAATTTACAAAGGAAATGGCGCAAGCTAGCGCCGTAAGTCAGTGCACTGGCGCTAGCTAGCGCCTAAAAGTAAAGGAAGTTGGCGCTAGTTAGCGCCAATGAATAGTAAAAGTGGCGCTAACTAGCGCCATATGTATTGAAGATTGGCGCCACCCAGCGCCAAGATTTGGAGTGGCGCAAACGTGCGCCAATTCGGTGCCAACTAGCGCCGGTTTGCGGGAACAGATCTCCGTGTTTTCTGAGGATATTTTTGGAAGGAGAAAAAAATATTATAAAAAGGACATTTGCTGAATTAGGTCAGCAGACTTGGTAGATCTGAAAAAAAAAGAACACAGATACAGGGTTCAAGGACAGATCTGGAGATTGGAGGAGAAGAGCACTGGAGTTGTTCTTCGTTCTTCATCTACATCTAGTATTTCTTTATCTTTTGTTTTAATTTTATGTTGAATTTTAGATCAGCGATCATGATGTTGATCGGCTAGATCATTTTTATTGTAGTCAGTGTCATCGATCCATATGTGAACCCTTGACTTGAAGGATTGATTTGTGATTTTTAATTTATATAATTATCTTTATCTTTACTCTGTGCGAATTTTATATTCCCTTTATCAGAATTGATCAATCTGATAGTTGGGGATATTCTGAGGATCAAAATCCTAGATAGGAATATTGGGGTTTTGATCTCGAAAGGGGGTAAGATAACAATCTGTATGCGTGCTAGGAATAGACGTGTATACGATTGCAGATGCTTAAATTATCACGCCCATTGCTTGATCCCATGAGAAACATTGCAAGGAATTGGGGTTTCTCATGGGATTAAAGGGTTAACCCTGCAAGGAATTGAGGGTTAATTATTAAATCTTTTAGATGATAATTTATCTGAGTGATTATATAAATGATTTTTATAAATCAATCCGGAGTAAAAAGCGGGGATCATTTGGTGAATGAACCCTAGCTACAATACTTTTCTCATATTTTTATAAAAATCAATTTTCAATTGTATTGTTTTCTTTTTCAATTCAAAAACACAAAAACAAGTCTTTATTTTTAATTTCACTCAATTTGACAATATTTGTCACACAAACCCTATTTGAAAACTTCCATTCTTTAAGAAAATTTTTACTTGATATTAGATCTAATCCATGTGGAGACGAACTGTATTTATCACTTTATTACTTGTGCGATCGGTATACTTGCCGGAGAGCATCAAGTTTTTGGCGCCGTTGCCGGGGATTGGCGTTTCTGATATCATATAATCTTGATCTTTAAGATTGGATTTGTGAATATTTGTGAATATTTTCTTCAATTATTTGTTTAATTTTTTTTTATTTTGAACAGTGCTACTGATATCTTTTCTGAAGTTGTATGCGAGGTACTCTTCCAGAATTTCCACTTAATTTGGAGATCACTAGAGCAGAAAAGAGGAACAGAAAACTTGCTCGGAAAAAGCTTGCATTCAACGAGTTGGGAATTCTGTTCGAAGAAGCAAAAACAATGGCTGGGAACAATGATGAAATGGACAATCCACTCATGGATACAATCCTCACACCAGCATTCAACAGACCTAATTCAAGCATTATTCATCCAGAAGCGGGCAATAATTGGGAGCTCAAATCTGCCAATATTCAACTAGTAGAGCGAGCTCAGTTTGGTGGAGAGGCTGATGAGGACCCTCACAGGTTCATTGACAGATTTCTGATGATCTGTGACTCCACTAAACACCCCCAGGTGTCCAATGATGCAGTCAGGCTGAGACTGTTTCCCTTTGCTTTAAAGGGGAAAGCTTTGAATTGGTTGGAAAGGCAACCAGCAAGAAGTATTCCATCATGGGAGAGTCTTTCAAATAAATTCTTTGCTGAGTTCTTTTCAATGGAGAGGTTTAATCAGATGGTGAATGATATCACCAATTTCACTCAGGCTGAGGGCGAAACTATATGTGCAGCATGGAACCGCTTCAAGGATCTGATGAGGAGATGTCCTCATTACCCTATGACTAATGGTGATCAAGTCAGAATTTTTTTCAATGGGTGTAAACCTGAAGTGCGGATGGTATTGAATGGTGCAGCAGGTGGTAGCATCAAATCCTTGAGAGCGAATGAGACTCTTGAGTTAATTGAAAGAATGGCTGCCAACGAAAATGAAGGTTTGACAGCCAAGCCTAAGAAGGGAATTCTGCACCTAGATAATAATGATGCAGTTCTGGCTGAGAATAAATTGTTATCACAACAATTAGCAAATCTAACCTCAAGGGTAGATAAGATGCAGTTTTCTAATGTACAAGCTCAAGCTGCTGCAGTTGTTTGTGAATATTGCAAGGACGATCATGAGTCTAATGAATGTCCAACATTATTATCTGATGATCCTCCTCAACAGGTGCAAGTAAATGGTGTGTGGTATGACCAGCGACCCCAACCACATAATATTTCAAGAAATTAGAATTTTCATCCAGGAAACAATAATTTCCAGCGGAAGGTGCAAGGTACTGGTCTTGATTTCAAATCCAATAATTATTTGCAACCACCACCAGTTCAACCAAAGGAACCTTCTGATTTAGAAAAGCTAGTGGGACAAATGGCCCAACATTCAAATGCTTTTATGGAGGAGACTCGAGCAAACACTAGGAATACACAAGCTTCTATCAAAAATTTGGAGAACCAAATTGGCCAGATAGCGAAACAGGTGGCTGAAAGAACTCCAGGTACATTTCCTAGTAATACAGTCACTAATCCGAAGGATGATTGTTTGGCAATAACTACTAGAAGTGGTAAGGTGTTGACTCCTCCAACAAAGCCTAAGGAGGTCACTCAACCAAAGCCAATCACAAATGTGGAGGCCGATGAAAATGCCAAAGAGCCAGAAGAAGTGGTAATTCCTTCTGAATCTGAAGGACATGTTAAAAAAAATGAAGAAGAAGAGCCACAAATTATTGCTGCTGACAACAAGAAATTTGAACTGAATCCTGAATATGTTAGGGCCATGGCACCTTATCCAGAACGATTCAAGAAAGATGTTCAAAAACAGCAATATTCAAGATTTCTTGATATTTTCAAGAAATTACATGTGAACATACCATTTGCTGAAGCTTTGTCTAACATGCCCAATTATGCCAAGTTCATGAAAGATTTGTTGTCAAGAAAACATAAGCTGCAAGAGTGCCAGACAGTGACACTCACTGAAGAGTGTAGTGCTATCATACAAAAGAAGTTTCCACCCAAACTAAGTGATCCAGGAAGCTTCAATATTCAAATTGCTATTGGTAACACTGATGTTGGCAGAGCATTATGTGATCTTGGGGCAAGTATTAACCTGATGCCTTTATCAGTTTGCAAATCTCTGGGAATTACTGAGTTAAAACCCACTATGGTTTCTCTACAACTTGCCGATAGATCTTTGAGGAGACCAAGTGGTGTTATTGAAGATGTTCTTGTTAAAGTGGATAAGTTCATTTTCCCAGCTGATTTTGTGGTATTAGGTATGGAAGAGGGTACTGAAATGCCCTTATTATTGGGAAGACCTTTCTTGGCCACTGCTCGAGCCATGATTGATGTGGAAAATGGCAGGTTAGAGTTAAGGATGAATGATGAGACCATCACCATCAATGTCTTTGACTCCATGAAACAATCTTCTGATAAGGGCGATTGTTTCCGACTTGATATCATTGAGCAAGTGGTGGAAGAAGAAGTATCTTCTATTCAACAATCTACTGAACCACCTGTGGGGCAGGAAATGATTCTTTTCAAGGAAGAGAAAAATGAGTTATTTGAAATCCTTGAAAAGAAAGATTCTGACAAGGAAGATGATGCCCCAAAGGTTGAGTTGAAGGAACTTCCGGAAACTCTCAAGTATATCTTCTTGGGGGAAGAAAAGACTTACCCTGTTATCATTAGCAAAGGGTTGTCTTCTGAACAAGAAACAAGACTGATTCAAGTGTTGAAAGAGCACAAGACTGCCATAGGGTGGTCAATTTCTGATTTGAAGGGTATTAATCCCTCATTCTGTACACATAAAATTCTAGTGGAGGATGAAATCCGACCAGTAAGGCAACCGCAAAGAAGACTCAATCCATCAATGAAAGAGGTTGTGAGGAAAGAAGTTGTAAAGCTTCTTGATGCTGGTATGGTTTACCCAATTTCGGATACTGCTTGGGTAAGCCCAGTGCAGACTGTTCCGAAAAAAGGAGGTATCACCGTAGTTCATAATGAGAAAAATGAACTTATTCCAACTAGAACTATTACTGGTTGGAGAATGTGTGTGGACTACCGAAGGTTAAATGCTGCAACAAGGAAAGATCACTTTCCACTTCCTTTTGTTGATCAAATGTTGGAAAGATTGGCAGGTTGCAACTACTATTGTTTCTTGGACGGATATTCTTGGTACAACCAAATCCCAGTAGCACCAGAAGACCAAGAGAAAACAGCTTTCACTTGCCCTTTTGGAGTCTTTGCTTATAGACGGATGCCATTCGGTCTATGTAATGCACCTGCCACATTTCAAAGGTGCATGCTCTCCATTTTTTCTGATATGGTGGAGAAAATCCTTGAGGTATTTATGGATGATTTCTCTGTTTTTGGCTCTTGTTTTGATGTATGCTTGTTAAATTTAACTCATGTGTTAAAAAGATGCCAAAACACAAATCTTGTACTTAACTGGGAAAAATGTCATTTTATGGTACAGGAGGGAATTGTCCTAGGACATAAAATATCTAAAAAAGGGATTGAGGTAGATGAGGCCAAATTGATGTTAATTGAGAAATTGCCTCCTCCTAATAATGTGACTGGTATTAGGAGTTTTCTAGGACATGCTGGGTTTTATAGGAGATTCATAAAAGATTTTTCTAAAATTGCTAAACCTTTAAGCCAA